>PVJH01005091.1:0-116677 GCA_004026705.1 Nesogale talazaci | reverse complement strand
TTTTTTTGTTGGGTTTTCTTTTGCTCTGTTTTGTTTTAATGCTTTTTTATTGTCTCTGCATATATATCTAGATAAATAATCTGGAGAAGAAAGTAAAAGGACTATCAGTTCCAGGGGGAGACACAGGAGAGGGCTAGATAGGGGAAAGGAAGCGAGGAGCCAACAAACCCAAGGACAAGGGAACAACAAGTGATATAAAATCTTTGGCAGTCATAGGATGCTTGGTGGGGTTTGATCAAGGGCAATGTAGCTGAGAGGAATTACTAAAACCCAAATGAAAGCCAAACATGTTCGTGAGACAAGAGGAAAGAGAAGGAAATAGAGGAAAGAACTAGGAAGCAAAGAGAATTTATAGAGGTTTAAATAAAAACATGCTCATATGTAAATATATTTATATACAATGATAGGGAAATCTATCTATGTACATATACTTAGATGTTAAGTATTAAAGTAGCAGACAGGCATTGGACCTTTACTCAAGTACACCTTCAATGTAAGAACACTTTGTTCTAATAGACCACCATTCTGTGATGTTCGCTTTCTCTACCTGATCACTGAAGACAAAATGGGTGCATAAGCAAATATGAAGAAAACTGATGTTGCCTGGTTATCAAAAGATATAACATCTGGGGGTCTTAAAAGCTTGAAGATGAACAAGTGGCGATTTAGCTCAAAAGCAAGAAAGTCCACCTGGAAGAAGTATTCCAGCCTGTGTGATCATGAGGTGTTGATGAGATCAGATGTCAGGCATCAAAGACCAGAACAAAAAAATAATATCAATGTGAATGAGGGGGAGGGCACAGTGGAGACCCAAAGTCCATTTGTAGACAATTGAACATTCCCATACAGAAGGGTCACAAGGAAGATATGAACCAGTCAGTGTTCAGTATAGCAGTGATCAAACCTACAACTTTCTTCTCTTTAAAGCTTACTCCCCCATCATCTTGACTCCTCATTCTACCTCACAAATCCGGTTAGCATGTACACTGGTCCAGATAAAAGTTCACAGCAGCACAGGGGATCCAGGACAGATAAACCCCTCTGGACCAATATTGAAAGTAGTGATGTTAGGAGGATAAGAGGAATAGGGGAGGGGGAAGAAAGGGGGATCAATCACAATGATCCATCTATAAACCTCTCCCAGGGAAAGGAAGACATCCATTTGGTGTAAGACATGGAAAATACATTTATAAATTTATAAATTACCAGCATTATTGAGGTGGGAGAAAATGAGCTGGTAGCAAGGAGTCAAGTGGAAAAAGAATGTTTTGAAAATCATCATGGCAAACATGCACAAATGTGCTTGACACATGGATGGATGGATGGATGGATTGTGATAAGAGTTGTCCAAGTTTCCAAAATAATGATTAAAAAAGACTTTTTAATGACATTTTTTTCATTTTGAAAAATAAAAATTTCTCATTTGAATTCAGATACTTAAGATCATCGAGTACTAGCAAAATAGATTTTAAGGTTAAAAAGCTTTTAGATTCCTTTGTTTCCTTAGGGACCCTAGGGACATAATGGTAAATGTGTTTGGGGACTAAGTGAAAGTTCAGCTTTTTGAACTTACCATCCATTTTTTAAATTTTAGCTTTATTAAATTTTATTGGAGGGGCTCTTACAAATCATAACAATCTACTCAAGTCCTTAGTATTAGCTCCTCATAGAGTATTTTTTAGAAAAAATTGTTAAATGTTTTAAAAACTTTTTATTGTGAATTGGGTGAAGAATCACAGAGGAGCAATCAGTTTTCCATTTTCATCAATTCATTATTCAATTTGTGGGAGAAATATGTAATAATTTGCTTCTGTAAAAATTTCCAAAATAACCTCACTGCCATCATGTCAGTGCTGACTCAGGACAACCCTCTGGGACAGAGTAGAATTGGCCCTGTGGATTTCAGAGATTCTAACTCTTAAAAAAATACCAGCCAGTTTTTTGGGGGCATAATTCATATGCCCCATAATTCATAAAATGCAATAGTTCTATACTACCAAGAAGAGTTGTACAGTCAATACCCCAATTTTAGAACACTTTCTTGTATTTCTTATTATTAGCTCCTCATTTCCCATCAACCTTCCTGCCATAGCTCCAAGAAACCAATAATACTTTGCTTGTGGGAGTGAGTAAAATACCCCGTCTTTTTCCCTTGGAGGGGCTGGTCATTTCGTATTGCTGACCTTGGGGTTAATGGCCTCAAACAAGAAATGCTACAAGACCAGGTATCCGACTGTAAAGAAACTGCCTTGAAAAGCCTATGGGATAGTGCTACTCTTTTCTAGCAGTCCCTGTGAGTCATCATGGACTAGAGAAAGGTCTTGTTTTTGCTTTTATTATCTCTTTATATCATTAAATACCACAAATTTCAAATGCAGTATAAATTGGCATTATAATAAATGCTCTCACAAAGTTTGTTGAACAGTCAAGGACACTGAGATATTATGTCCCATTGTTACTATAAATAGAGCCACCCAGATACCAATTAACTTCTAGTCTTTATGATTACTTGTTATTGTTCTTGTTTCCCTAATCAAACTTATACCATTTTATTTCATATTTTGATTTTTTAAAGTTATGCTAAGAGAGGATTGCATTTATCATGAACGCAAATAAATATGAAGCATACAAAGCTAATTAAGTTTATAACCACTGAGAATAATATAAAAAGGAAAATGAAATTGCATTGCTTCAAGGAAAACCTTTTAGGAAACATTTGTTGAATAAATATGCAAGACATTTTCTTAATGTCTTACACAGTTGATATTTGGTTTATTTATTTATTTTGTATATAACAGCAATGAATTCCATGTCATAGTCAGTAAACAGACTATTGGTTTTATAATGTATTAGTTCTGTGTGTTAAAGATTGGGAGAAGGAGAAGTTATATTTATCAAGCATTGAAGAGAGGTCTTATAGTTTTTAAACTTCTCATGGAAAAATAGCACAATTTAGCAGTGTTAAATAAAATTTGAAATTAAGCAAGCTGAAAATTTGTGTAAAGACAGTGAATTTTCTGATGATCAAGTAACAGTTATTAAATGATAGTTCAACATCTGTTACTCTAAATTTTTCATGAGAAGTTGCATATTTTTACAAAATTCTCTTTGAGTTTATCTCTGCTATTCCTTGACTTCTTAGACACTTAGTAGCTAATGTTTCCTGTGCAAGTAGTTTAATTATTATGGGGATGGGATTTTAATTTTGAAATGCATCTGTGATTTATTGATTACCTTTAAGTCCTGTCAAAGGGGAAGGACAATGTTGAGCTTGAAGTTGGATGGAGTGACAATTTTCTGTTCACCAGTTGGCAGGTTTAGAGAATTCATCTTAAGAGTGTTTACTGGACTCTCATGCAGCTTTTCCATAGTGAAATAGGCATGTGATTGATTCTGGAGTATTCGCCCATGATGAAGGTAATCTTTTTCCTCAGTTGAAGCTCAAAAAACAAAGCAGTTAAATTCCGATCACAAATGACAATACTGAGGATCATTACACTTTTCATAGACCTGGGTCTTTTTGTTCCTAAGTTCCTAAAATATGTAGATATAATAATGAAAATATGCATATAGGACCAGAGTCAATTCCTTGCTGCAGAATACGAGAAATTATTTTAAAGGGTACAATTTTCATCTAATAGTGGGATCATCACTTAGGAATAGTGAAGAAATAGTGAAGAGAAGACACAGCCTGATGTTGAAGGCCTCCTGATGACATCCTGGTTATGCATTGGGCTGTTAAGCTCAAGTTCAGCAGTTAGAAATCACCAACTGCTCCACAGGTAAAGACTTAGAATCTCAGAAACTCACTGGAAAATCCTCCCCATCCTATAATGCAGTGGTTCTCAACCTTCTAATACCTGGACCCTTTCATACAGTTCCGCATGTTATGGTGACACCCCCCCCCCCCCAAAAGCATACAATCATTTTCATTGCTGCTTCATAGCTGCAATTTTGCTACTGTTATGAATCATCATATAACCATATGATAGGCAGGGTGCATTTTTTGTTACAAATTGAACATAATTAAAGTATAGTGATTAATCACAAAACAATATGCAATTATATATTGTGAAATATTTATTTATAATTACAAATAAGTGAAATTTTGTCTTGAAGCATGGTGTAGCATGAGTGAGTCTTCACACCTAGTACTGGTATGTGGGCGTATCTACCTGTGGGCAGACCCCCCCTGGAGAAGGATAGACGAGCAGGGTCTCAGTTCCTAAGACCATCGGAAATATGCTTTCCAATGGTCTTAGATGAGCCATGTGAAAGGGTCCATTGAACCACAAAGGGGTCACGACCCACAGGTTGAAAAACGTGGCATTGATGTGAAAACTGTGAGTTTGTCTTTTTTTTTTGGATTTGGAAGCCATCCTTGTCAACACATGGAGGAATTTTTTCTCTTGAAATGCTAAACTCTCCTAAGGGCAAAGTTTTCCACTGCTTATGTTCCTCTGCAAACATTGGCTCAGTTTCTGCCATGTGCCAGATGGGTCAAAGGTCCAGTTGTCCAGAGACACAACTCGGGTAGCATTCATCTATATAGAAGAAAGAGCTTTATATCCAAGCTGGAAATATCCCGGTCCTCTTTCCATCTTTTAAGGAGCTTATTTATTCTTTTCTTGTTGTGGGCAAGACTGTAGCTCTATGAGAGTAGTCTTTCTCCCCCAAGTGTCTAGTGGTTTTGAACATTCGATCTTGTTGATTGCAGTCCAACATACCATCAAAGAATTGCAGTCTCAGACACTCACAGGAGTAGTTCTATCCTGTCCTATAGGATTACCAGGTGTCAGTATAGTTTTGATGGCAGTGAGGTTTTATATCAAGAGTAATTAAATATCAGGACAGCATCCCATCTCAGTCCAACTCAAGTCCCTAAGTCTGAGGCTAGTCCCTATGTCCCTCATCAGACGCATGTAGCTGCATGCCAGTGACACAGAACGGTGAGCCTGGAAGCAGATAAAACACAGACTGTGGGTGTAGAGTCACGTGATTCCAAGCTTAGAGAAAACATGACTGCATGCCAACAACTTTCTGGATAAGTTAACTTATATGGGGTCACACCTGGAGGCAGAGCATTCTAGCTGTCGGCAAAGTATAGGGAGAGAAACAGTGAGGAGGGGATATGGATTTTCCAGTTTGTTGACATAAAGTCATGTAACTATTATGTGAGATTCTGGGACAAGAATGTGAATTTGACATGGAATCTGCCTCCAAGGAGATAAATCCAGCAGCAAAGAAAGATCTGTAGATATTGTTATAAAGTAATGTAAAATATTAACAAAAAAAACCAAACAAAAACATTAACTTAAAACTGTTGAACGTTGTGACGTTAGAGAGATAGCAGATGCTAAAAGATACTGAGATCAGAATGAATGGAAAAGTCCTTAAAAATACACTGATTTCTAGGAATAGGTCCATCATGCAGGGTAGTGAGGTAGATTAAGTCATCAATATGATGCTCACACAGACTCCGGAGAACAGGATCTATGGCACGGATCCAACTTTATGAGTGTTTTGGCAAGCTTATATATGCTTTATTAATCAATCAAATAAATTCTTTCATCTTCTTCCTTGATATTTGTATAAGGTTACAAGTTTGCAACACGAAAGACAATAGGGCCACACTGTGGGCTATGTAAATGAGTGTTTCCAGCCGAGTTATGTAAACGAGGTGTAGCTTGCTGAGCCAGCCCAACCAATTGTCTTATAGGACTAATTTGTCCAATCACATTAAAGGACCAAGCATACAATTGCATTACAGGATCTTACTCTGTCCACTTGCATTATGGGATCTTAGCCATACTTTGGGGAAGCTAGAAACATTCTGATAGACTGTGTTTCAGAGGTCAAAGTAGATGGTTGTATGGTGAGCTGGCCAGGAGTCTTATTTGCCTCAAGACTGGAGTTTTTTTCTGGGAGTCACGGAGTGCAGGTTCCAGCTACCTAAGGATGCAGATTATTACCCAGAGGCTTCAGGACCACTCCAGGAGATGCAGCAACATCCTGCACCTTCTACACCTTTCCCTCAGATTCACAGGTCCTACCAGGAACGACCCCACACTGATTTATATGCTAATTTGCCATAAAAAGGAAAGAAGAGTGAATTTTAGTTTAAGGCTTAATGTATCTGCTTACTGAGTACAGTAGATATACATTTAGAAACAGGGTTCAATTCCTTTGATTGTTCTATTTCACTTCTTACTAAGTAAGTGGAAAATCCACCTGCATGGAAAATAAGTGATTACTTACAGAGATATCAAAAGCATATGGATATTTTTATGGGTGTAGTTAGGTGCTACCTAGTCAATCTACAACTCAGATAATCCTTGTAATATAATAGAATTATCACCTTAGGTGTTTTGGCTGTAATCTTGACAGGATCACATCACCAAATGTAGGCCACCTGCTCTCAGGGAAGTTCTTTGGTTTCTTTAACATCGACGGGACTTGTGCTCCTTGGATATCTCACTGTATTTGGGATCAATCTAGGATTAGGAGGTTGTCAGCCCCATGATTCAGGGTTCAAAGACAACACTCAGTTCCTAGTCCTTCTCTGCTGATTTCACTTTCCTTTTATCTCCTGTAAAATGAAAAAGTGTGACTTGAGGAAATGTGAAACGTCAGTCATGAGATGCACCCATGCTTATCCTGCCTAATTAGTATATGGATTTTCATTTGTAAAATGAAGGACAGCCAAATGATACTAAGAATCAAAGCTTAGACAGTTATCCCATATTTAGAAATATGACAAAATTCATTCCATGACACCATCCTAAGATTATAAGAATCATTAATTTATATTTTCCTCTGGCACTTTCACTGTTTCACTTTGAGAAATAGTTAATTTTACTTTTATGATTGTTGTCGTTGAAAATACACATAGTAGAAAATATACCAACGCATTCATTTCTATGTGTATGAGTCATTGTTATTGATGACATTTTTTCAGTTATGTAGCCAGTTGTCCTCTTTTATGATTTCCTTTTTACATAAAATCTTTAATTAATTTGGATTTTACTAAGCTGCAAACAGTGAAGCAGCTCCTCAATTTTATTAATAAAAACAAAACAAAAGGGCTAGTCTATTCAACTTAACTAGGTATATTCAACTTAACTAGGTATAGACTTCCTAGCTATGCTTACATATTTAAAACAGCTCTGTTACCACATTCAAAATCCTAATATAAAATTTGAATTATTTCTGTTCTTTATAAAGCTTGGTTGATCTTTCTAAATATTCCTGCATTGAGATATTTTTTAAAACATTTGACATTTGCTATGAGTACTATCTGACTTGTCTCAACTAATTAGGGCAGACACAGCTACTGATGAGGACATATGAATGCATCTTAACTACATGTCAGCTCGGTCTCTATGCCAGTAACTAATTATTAAATACTACACTATGCTCGAGAGTAATTAGCTTTGACCATAATAACAGATAAACCTCTCATTTGCTGAGTCTATACTTTCACACCTTCCCAAGGGTGTGGCACCAGTAAATAAGCTATGTTTCTCAAGGAAGCCAAAACAAAGTTCAATCCGGCCCACAGAGCCCCACAACTGAGCAGGGTTGAGGGTGGTGAGGTGGGAAGTGGTTTGAGAGAATCTTGTATACTAACATTAGAAAGGTTATTTATATTAATATGTTTGTTAATGTACCATTTGCATTGAGATCATTTACAATCGCAGAATTGTAGGCTTGATTTTGAAAAGTCACCTGTGCTGTGCTCCATTTGTTTGGCACAGCTTATAGAATCGATGAACTTCTGTCAAGCAAACCAGTTAGTTTTATTCCACAGATAATTAAAAAAGCAAAGTGACTGTGTTAATCTGGGTACATTAGAATAACAAATCCACAGAAACTCATATGTATAAGAGAGAGTTTTATATAAAGGGTAAATGCTCATCAAGAAAACATCCCAACCCAGTGCTGTCCAAGCCCAGAAGTCCAACATTACCCTATATATCTGACACCAATTCACAAAGTCCTTCTCCATCTCACAAAGCACACAATGATGCCATTTGCAGGAGGAGAGGCTAGTCAGTGAGCGTGTAAGCATCTCAGCACTGGCAGGGTTCTCTACCCCGCTGCTGCAGCACCCACAGCTGCATCGAGGTAGGTCCATGTAGCTTCTCCTCAGTGATATCTTACAGGAAATGAGCCTTGCCAACTGAATCAGGGAACTGGCCAAGGCAGCTGCACTCTGTTCTGACCATCAGAAAGCAAAAGACCTGAGAACTAGAAAGGCAAAGCTCACTGAGTCATTCATCACTCCACCTTTCAACTGAACCCCATGTGTTTATCAGCCAGGTTGGCACAATAAACCTTAACACTGTCAGTGACTTTGGGAACAATGTATTGACTTTCAAAATTATCTCACAATTGATTTGGGTATTGGTTTCAGGTGTTCAAATAACATTGAAAGAGTGTATGAGATTTTTTTCTATCCAAAGGATGCCTGTATTTTAAAATTTGCGAATCTTTATTTTAACTCATGATCACTCATAACTGAGGAGCTGATTAGTTCCTCAACCAAAAGTCAATGAAGACTCTGTTCACTGCGGGATCTCTGTGGGGCTCCAGGTTGTATGTACTCTTCAAAAATGTATCAAGGGCTCACACAGACCAAGGAAGCAATGAGCTTCTCCATTTAATGGTGTAGCTCCAGTGAGGGAAGCAGTATATGGCTCCCCCTAAGATAAAATCTTACATTCTTTTTATGAATCAAGTTGTGTCCCCTCAAATTTGTGTTAACTCCAACTTCTATGTGTGATTATACTTTCATTTGTGAATGGATTGCCTGCTATTTTAATGAAGTGTGATTAGTGTAGAGTGTGCTTTCAGTTCACATTTTACAAGAGGTAAAAACAGCAGATTATGCAAGCAGATATTGAGTAGCACTGATTCCAAGACATAAGGTGTCTAGACAAAATCTGGAAACAAGCTCTATATTTCCCCAGAGTTGAAGAAAAAGTGTTTCCCTAGAACCAATGTGTGCAAACTGTGAGAAAGCAAATTTATATTTGGTAAAGCCATTTATTTGAAGTATTTCTGTTACAGTTATATTTGGTAACTGCTACTCCCCTGCACCTATGACTCTGACCTTCTAGGTAAGCCCAGTGTTTTGCTATACTAATCAGCTCATTAAAAAGAGAGTGGGTCTTTGGTGTGGCACCTATCTTACAAAGAGGAGTACTGGTGCAGATATACAGATTCCCAAGGAGGACAGACAGTGTTTATAGGAAGGAAAAAGCACATTTATCTAATAAGGAGAATGCAATAATTCTGGTAGCTAGTCTAAGCTGAGTTAAAAAGTACCTTCCTTTTGATTTTTCATGTTAGATTTGGACTGTAGGGGAAGATAGTCTTGTTCTTTAAAGGTACTCCCTTGTGATAGTTTTGTTTTGGCTGTTGTAGCATCCATAACAAGTGAAGACAAATAGAAATGACCTTCTATCGGGGCAAGTATTTCTCATCCTTCCTGAGATGTGCTTTTTCGCAGTATTGCTTCTTTTTACCATGTATGTCCAACAAGTTAATAATACTAGTGTGTGAAACTTTGGGGAAAAAGTTAACCGTCCCAAGACCTACAGTCAAGAGTCCTCACCATAGTCTCATTGCTTGAACTCTTGAAAAGAATGTAAGATTCAAGTCATAAAATTTACCATTTATCAGGTATGTCTTTTCCTATATCTTCTAGAATCAGTGGAGGGTTGCAATGCCAATTGAAGGTTTGAGATGCTAGTGAATTTAACTAATTCTCCTAATCCATTTTCTCCCTCCCTCCCTGGTAGTGTCTAGTTGTATTTCAAAGAACTGATCCTTCCCCTACATCAATATTTGGGTTGTTAGTGAATATGTAACATTTTACCCCAACATAGGCACAATACCTGATTTGACTTACCTGATCTTAACATCAAATATCTTTTATCTCACAATGATTCAGAGATGATTGAGCACTCTCTCAAAAACAAAATATCATAGAAATATTTATCTAATCATTGAAAGATATATTCACTCCAATATTTGTCTGATGTGAAATCTATTGGAAATGAGGGGTGTCAATGAGAATTGGAAAGTCCAGAAACCAAGTCCTGGAGCCTGGAAGTTAAAGACACCTCAGAGGAACAATGAGCAAAAAAAAATCAAGATAAGCCATGTCCTAGTGGATGATGTGACTCTCTGAACTAACCTAATTTTGAGAGGCATAAACATGCTTATTATAATTTTTGGTTCCTGAATTGACTTTCTGTAAGCAGATGTACACACTATGAAATTGTGTAAATATAATCTCTATCTGGAAATACTACAATATTGCAGTATTCTAATAAAACTGATCTTAGTTTTATTTAAAAACTAAAGTGACTTTAGTTTTTATTCAAAATTTTGAATTATTTGTTGACATGCATCTTCAAGGACAAGTAATTATTGACCCTGGAATGTAAGCAAATAAGTTATTTTGTCAACTTATAATTTTACTGTCTTATATTTAGCCTAAATATATATAGTAAAAAAATAAAAAGAAACAATATTTTAGCCAAGGGACAGTTTTATCATATAGAACATTTTCATCTAATAGCCTGAATTTTCTTTCACTGTCCGCTTTAGAATAGCAGAGCATGAGCAAATGTCAAAAAACCAAAGCAAACTCACTGCCACAGAGTTGATTCCAAATCAGTGGAACAGGATAGCTCTCCTTTTGTGGATTTCTGAGACTTTACAGGAGTAGAAAAACCCTCAACTTTGCCCTTTGTAGAAACTCATGACCTTGAAGATAGCAGTGCCAAACATGACCCTTATACCACATTAGAGGTCCCTAAAATAAGTTGCAAATATTTGAGTTATTTGGATTTCTTTACCAGGAGTGACACCAAGTTCTAAGGAGAGGATGTAAGATTTAATTAATTCGATATCCTCTAGTGTATAAAATCCTTTTGCATGAAATTTTTATATGCTGTGGAATGGACAAAGATATTTGAATTCTAATCCGTGAGAGTCGTGAATGTGGAATTGGTGGTGTTAGGAGCTCTCATTGGTAATAAGGATGATATGTGCTTTCTCTCCATTTTCCCCTGATCAGTTTGACAAAAGGCTTAATCTTACTAAATATTATGATTAGCACTTCATATTTTATTTCCTTATTTTATATTATTGCAATAATTACTTTCTTTCTGCTTACATTGACTTTCATTTGCTCTTTTTTGGTTGTGTCAAGGTAGAATCTAGTGTCATTGACCCTATATCTTTTGTTTTGCTATAGATATTTAATATTGCAGGTTTCTATTTAAATTCTTCTGTAGATGAATTCAACAAATTTTCTGTTATACTTGTATGTCCCTTTCCATTTCTTCTTTACTTCATGAATTATCTGAGGTAAGTTGACAAATGTATTGCAATTCGGGTTTGAATTCATACACATCCCCACAATACAAAGAGGCCCTACCCACAGGTAGATCAAGATTATCGCGACCGTTCGTAGGATTTCTGAGGTTGTGAATGTTTATGGGAACGGATAGCCTCAATATTCTCCTGAGTCCTTACAGGAATGAGTTTACCCCAAATTAAACATGCTTTAACCTGTCTCTGGGATCAGTGAATGATGGTTGTAACCAGTTTGCTTGGAAATACAAGAGGATGTTTTTAAACGTCATCTCATCAAAACAGCCGCTCCCAAGGAGATCTGCCAGCACAGTTTAACTCGACTCCAGGCAGACTGGTCAGTTCAGAAAAGTATCGTGAATATTTCTTTATGAATCTAGAAAGATCATCTTGCTATATTTTTCTAATGATGGAAGACGAGCACGAGGGTCTATTATGACATTGTAAGAAACTGAAAACTGCCTCAATGAGACAATGACTAGGACAATTGTGCCCAGGAATTTTTTTCTTCTTTCCATCGCAACCATGTACTTGCTCATTTTTTCATTCTTATAGAGCAGTAGGAACTGTCTTCTGAGAATTTCATCAGGATGCCTTACCCCATCCACTCCACACCCTTGATCTTGCCCCTTTAGAAAACTTTTTTTGTTCACAAATCTCAAAAAACACTATAAAGGTGTTTGAGTCCATCAAGGATATCAAAATTATATTTTGATTCTGAGTAACTCAGAGTTCAAGACTATTTCGGGAGAAGGATTTGAGAAACAGAAACATTGTCTTCAGAGGCGTATAGACTTAGATAGAGAACACACTAAGAAATACTAGTTTAACATTAAAAATTTTTTGTTTAATAAGTACTCTGATGATGTTGTAGCCATTTTAATTTTTATATAGAAGAGTTGTAAATCATGTGCAAACATTTGGACAGTTTAGGATTTTAAGATCTTTTTCTGTCATTGATTTCTGATTAAATGCATTATAATCCAGAAGGTGCTCCTTTGTATGATTCACTTTTTCAAAAGTTTGAAAAAAGAAGAGTTTTGTTTTATGTCCCACTAGTCTACTTTAGATGTATCCAATGTGCATTTAAAAAGAACATGCATTTTGCTGTTATTGGGTGGGACACCCTATCTGAGGCAGTCAGGTGAAACAGTTAATAGTGCTACAGAACCCTTTAAAGATCACAGGTATTCTGTCAACATTGGTATCAAATATAAGCCCCTAATTTTCTGACAAAATGGCAAAGTCAATTCAATAGAGAAAATATAGTCTGTTGGACACATTTTGCAGGGAAAAATGGACATTCATTCAGTCTAAATAAAAAAGGATCCTTAACCTAAATGTAAGAATATTAACCTGTGATGTTTCTAGGTCACTTGTCCACTCCCAGTGATCCCACAGGCTAGAGCAGAGCTGCCCTGCAAACACTATGAGAGCAGATTTCTGGGTTTTTGTTTTTGTTTTTGTTTTTTTGCCTGTGGGGCTGCTGGATTTGAACTGCTGATGTTGCAGTTATGAGGAGGGCAGCATTGTGTGAGCTCCAAAATCAAGGAACTTACCTAGTTGCGTGCTTGGGTCAAGCCCTAATTTCAGGGTATCAGGTTAACTGTTGTTTTATTTCCTTACAACTATCAAACTCTTAGACTTTAGTGTGTAACAAAGAAAATGTTTTTCTTTGCTGATAGCCAAAAAAGGAATATTCTTAAGGGGGTTTCAGAAAACCCTTCAGCAGTTCTCATAAAATGCTTAAGATGACAACTTTGTTACTATCCCATCAAATAGTTCAACCACATAATCAGCCAATAGCCCATATTCATGTTATCAACCAATTATTGTGAAGTTACCCACACAGCGTTTTCCTTTTTATGGAATTCCTGATCTTATAATTTACTATCCGAATGTTGTAACTTTAGTTCTTAATTTTACCTCACAAATTGGCCTCTTTCTAGCTCCTTAAAATGAAATTCTACCCTCAAAATAATTTGTAAAATATTCCTTTCTCTTCTCTTTTCTGAAAAATCTTATGTAGAATTCATATTATTTCTTCCATTAATGTTTGATAGAACTAAGTGCAGCTATCAGGCCAGTTACCTTTGTGGGAATATTTTAAACTCCATACTAAATTTTATTTAGTATGCTACAGGCTTATTCAGATAGCCTGTTTCTTCTTGAGTGAGTTTGGTAAGGTTAGTTGAAAAAAATCTACTTGTAATATTACCATATACTGTTTCTCTGATTTGTTGTAATCTCCCCTCCTTCATTCTTGATCATCATAATATTATCTTCTCTATGGTTCTTTGAAAGTTTAGAGTGTATTCTACAGTTTAGATGTGTATCAATTTTATTCATCTGTTAGATTTTGGTTTCATCCACACACATCATTATGTGTACAATAAAAATTTCTGAAAGTTATTTATATGCAAATTATTCAATTGGGGTACAGTGAATTATTTGATGTCTCTCTCTCACCCATATCTTTCTCACTCCCACCAAATAACCAGGTAGAACCATAGAAATAAGGTATATTGAAATCTAATGTGGGGAGTGGTTAGTTTTCCACCCCATTAGGTATAAAATGAACCCCCTTAGAAGTAGGAACATTGACTATCACTGCTATCAAGAAAGAATAGCCAGTGCCTTCTCTGTACCGCAAGATCTCTGCTCTGAACATTCTCAATCCAGTCTTCTTCCACCCATACAGATTTACAGTCATGGAAACTCTAAGAAGTAGTTATAGGATTGTTGTGCCAGACTCAACCATTTGGCAATAGGTTTGATTTTTGCTATACTTTTCTCAAATGTCTAATTGTGAAACAGTTCTTTGCCCACTATTGAAGGAAAAAATCTCTCAACTTTCTGCCACCAAACGTACATATTTATTTAAATTAATAATGAAGCATAACAATATGTCTTAAAGAGTCACAGATGGCTACACCTAATTATTTTGTTTTACTTTGGTCCTGATCTTAATGATAAATCTACTATTTCATAATTAGGCAAAATACTGAGTTTGGATTTCAGTAAGTACTGTGTTAGGTAATTTCCTATACTGAATTAAATAGTAATAATAATAAATTGACTTACATTGTTTCAAGTGTAAAGTATTCAAGATATGGTTGCTAGGTCAAGTGATGAATTGTCTTTTAAATCAGGAAAGATATTATTCTGTTACTCTCAAAAAGTTTCACTTACTCAGTTCATCCATATTTCATAAGAGTGTCTGTATATCCACATGTCATGGATATTTTTCGCTGCCCTCAGGTTAGCTCTAACTTATTATAGCCTTACAGAGACCAAAATGAGGGGGCGCATAGCCCTTTCCCGCTATGATATTTGATATGTTTGACATGTAGCTTGTTATGAGCTCATTGATGAGGCTATTGTATCAATCTATTTCACTGTGTATTTTCTTTGTGTTCAAAATCTTCTACTTTATAAGCAGCATGTATTACCCTTTCCTTATTATATATACAACATGATCAAGAACAATGTCTCATCATCTTTGCTTCTACTATTTTAAACATCTGTTAATAGATGACTAATAGCTGTGTATATTTTTATTTTGCAATGAAATGTGAGAATGAGTCTTTTGTATAAGTATGATGCATTTTTTTCACAATAATATATCTTTTATTCCTAAACTTCTTTTAAAAAAATCCATATGTTCATTTTGATCTATTTATTTGTGTGAACTTTCTGTATGTCAAAAAAATTGTAATGATTAAATGATAATGTTTTCTAATTATTTTATTAATTTTATTATTTAATATGATATTTAATATAAGACATACTACTTAATATATATATAGATCAATAAATCATACATCATAGCTATGAAATGAACATTTAATTTTTTGACAGTTTTGCATCTGCATTTGCATCTACCTATGAGATCTAAAAATTATTTGATGACTTTTTGCTACTGATATTTCCAGTTAATGAAGCATATATATATGTGTATTTCCATTCTCCAAAGTTCTTTATATATGTGTGTGTATTTGGTGTATCCCCATTTTTATTTCCTTGTGTGCTATTGTATCACTTTTTAAAGTCCACATATTAGTTTATTTAAAATTTGATTTCTTAACCTTCACAAATGCATTCCTTAAATATTTACTATTCTTATATGAATGGTATGGGATTCACATCTGAACTCTTTGATGTCACAAAGGGGAAGGAGAATCAAACTCAGCATCAGCCCAAAACTGGTCTCTGCAGTGCACATCAGATACTCTGCCTCCTCTAGCCTTCTTTACTCTTTATGGCATTCTCAAGTTCCTCTCAAGTCATTCTCTGTATCTCAGCTGAGCTTAGAAATTAATTGCAAGGCCACACCAAAATCACAAACAATTCTCATGATTTGTGGTGTTTGATATGGAAGATAATCAGTTACAATTCAGGATCAGAAATGCTTAGGATACAGTTCCTCCACCCTTGAGGGACTCTCAGCTTTTCCTGTTGTCATGTCTCTCTCTGATCCCTCGCCTCTCAACCACACAGCTCTTTGGAACTGATCCGGTTCCAAGACATTATTTTGCTCCATCCACCCCATACCTCTGCACATTTTATGCTCCACCAGACCTTCTGACAGATGCTAACTGAAATGGGGTGCCTTTGGACACAATTCTGGGACCTGGACTTGCTGACCCATGGAACTTAAAATTAATTCCTTTGGACTGAGTCTTATAGCAGAGAGATATGCCCTTTGGGCATTTATTAACAGACTTGACAGAACTTTGTAACATGTCCTGACAAAAAATTCAACCCTAGCATTTCTCTCTGGTACTTGTTAATATCTTTAATAAACCATTTCATCATGAATTTTGTATGTGTCTTCTCTGTAGCCATTGGAATGGATATTAGAACCCAGAAAGGTAAAACAGAAAGCACTAATTAAGAAAATACAAACCCAAACAATATCACTTACTTAGCCATACGTATACAATTCTGTTCACATGCAAGAATTTTCTTAAAGTATATATCACAGGTAGAATTGCTTGGATGAAGGGTCTGGGCCTCTTCAGATAGTCTTAAATGTTGTGAAATTGTTCTTAAAGTGGGCAGAAAGTTACACTATCTCTAGCAGTATAGTTTGTTCATTTTCCTTCACCTCTGCAAAGGTTTAGTATCTGACTTGTAAATTTTTGTTGACTTGATATTTGTTAATTGATACGGCAGTGTTTGCAATTCCCATTTACAAGAAATATTAAATTTCTATTGCGTCTTCTATTGACTGGTTGGTTTCTTTGTGTGTGTGTGTGTGGGGGGGGTTATTTTTGCCATGTCTTATCTCCCTTATTCATTTTCCTATTAAGATATTTGCCTTTTATTATGTTTTTCAAGTGCTTTTGAAGTAAGCTTATGTAAAATAAAATTTTACCATTTGTCTATGAGTTTGCCCTAATGTGGTGGCTTTTGTATTCCTTGGATGCTGGACGCTTTGTCACTAGCATTTCAAATGGCAGTAGGGGCATTCCAAGTCAACAGTTTTCAGCCAGAGCTTCCCGAGTAAGAACAGATGACGCAGAAGGACACAACTTCCTAACTTTGGAGGAAAGAGCAACTGATAACCTTATACCTAAATATGTCAAAGATGTTGAAGATCTAATGAATGGAAGCAGAGCATTGTCAGAGCCAGTGCTGGAGAACAGATGCCTGGGGTCACATAATTATGAAATGTGATTGAGAATGACCTGATTTCTCGAAATGAAAATGGTGTTGTGAGTGAGGGAAAGCCCATGGGTGCAGAGATCAATTAAGAACAATTTCAGTTTGCATTTACAGGGCACTGCCAGAGGATCAAGCTGGATTTGGCAGAGGACATGGAACCAGGGACATCATTGTTGATGATAGAAGGATGAAAGCAGAGAATACCAGAAACATATTTACTTGTGTTTTATTGGCGATACCAAGGTATTGCATTGTGGATCATAACGGACTATGAAAAGCTTTGAGAAGAAGAAGCAATCTTCCCTGTGCTCATGCACAACTCCAACATGGACCAAGAGGCAGTTGTGGGAAGAGAACAAGCAACAGGGCCATCTCCTCTCTCCATCCATATTCAATCTGTATGCTCATAAATCATCAGAGGAACTGGCTTATAATGAAGAAGAACATGCCATTGGAATTGGAGGAAGTTTCATTAACAACTTGTGATATGCAAATGACACAACCTTGCTTGCTGAAAGTGAGGAGGACTTGAAGCCCTTGCTGATGAAGATGAAGGATTGTAGCCTGCAGCATGAGTTACAACTTCATGTAAAGAAAACCAGACTCCTCACAATTGAAAGTTGGACATTGAATATTGGGGTTTATCTTAGATATACTCTTGAGTTTCTCTTATATGTTTCTCTATTTGCCAGTATATGAAACCCAGGATTGATGAACTTATAGAGAGTAAGTATGATAAGAATTTAGTGGAGCATATAGTTATGGGTTAGGGTTGGAGTGGGTAAAAGAAAGTTGAGGTAAAATAGTTCAAAAAGGAAGTTAATATTTTGAAACTGATTGTGGTAGCAATTGCACAATACTGCATGATGTGATTGAAATATGCCATGGTATGATAACTATATTAGCTCCCCCCAAAATGTGCTCTTTTTGAAGGGGGAGAAGATCAAAGAAGAATTGATTCATTTGAATTGTGGTTCTGGGGAGGCTATCTATAAACTCTAGTCTCACAATTCCTTCTAGCTTAATCGCAGAACTTAAATTCAATGGAGCAGTAATGCATTACTATATAAGCTTATACTTCTTGACTATCTTTGTAATATAGATGGTCATATGTGCCCAAAAATATACACTTTGAAATTCCTATGCAAAAGTTATGTAAAAAATTCTTAAGAAGCATCAACCATAATAGAAATATATTTTAAACTCACAGCCTTCTAATTGGTTTTCCTGAAATGTGGTCTCAATAATGAGCCATGGTGTAACATGCAACAGTATGACCTTGAGGGTGAAGGTCACACCCTGATGATGAAAGGGCAGAAAGAAAAAAGAAGACAGACATATTGAGTGTCTTATGCAGGGGCGGCATCAGCTCTAGATGGGTCACTGCACAATTTGTTTTTCCCCTTTTGTTTTTTTCTTTTTCTTTTTGGTGCACTGTGGTTTATTGCTGTCTGTCCAGCATTGTGGTGCAGCTCTTAGTAGTGTCGTTTAGAGGTGGTTGGCTCTGGTGATGATGATGAGGTATGGGAAGATGGGAGAGAGATCAATAAGAAAGTTGAGGAAAAGGCCAAAAGACTTTTTTAAGTAATAGGGAAATGCATTTTATAAGTGGTCATCAGAGTTAGTATGTTTCATGGAAATAATATTTCACAGGGAGGGAGAGGGAGCAGAAAGAGACAGTGGGTGGGGCAGGAGGAAAGTAGTGTGTGTGTGTGTGTGTGTGTGTGTGTGTGTTTGCTGTTATTAGGTAACACTGAGTTAGCACTGACCCCTGGGGACCACATCCACAACAGAACAAGACACCACATGGTCCTGTGCCATCTTCACAATTGTCCCATACTGAGTCCATTGATACAGACACTGTGTCGATCTCTATCATTGAGGGCCTTCCTCTTTTTCACTGTCCTGCCACTTCAGCTAACACAATGTCCTCCTCTAGAGACTGATCCTTCCTAAGTGTGTAAGATGAAGTCTTCTCAATCTAGCCTCTGGTCTTACTTCTTCCAACACAGATTGGCTTGCCCTTTTATCAGTCCATGGTACTTTCTTTTTATTTTATTAATGTATTTTTTTAAAAACATTCTATGGGGCTCATACAGCTCTTAGCACAATCCATACATACATCTATTGTATGCAAAGCACATTTGTTACTTTGATGCCATCATCATTCTCAAAACATTTTCTTTCTATTTGTCTTTGGTATTGATGCTTCCTTTCCCACTCCCTCTCTTTTCTCCCTCCCTCATGAACCCTTGATAATTTATAAATTATTATTATTTTGTCATATAGAATGCTGTCAGATGTTTCCCTTTGCCAACTTTCCTGTTATCCATTCCACAGGGAGGAGATTATATGTTGATCCTTACAATCAGTTCCCCCTTTCTACTTTACCTTCTCTCCATTCTCCCGGGGTTGCCACTCTCCCCACTGGTCCTAAAGGGATCATCTGTCCTAGATTTCTCATATTTTTGGTTTCTATTTGTACCAGTGCACATCCTCTGGTCTAACTGGATTTATAAGGTAGATTTCAGATCATGATAGTGGGAGGGAGGAAGCATTTTAGAACTAGGAGAAGTTTGCGTATTTCCTGTTTGCTACACTGAGCCCTGACTAGTCCACGATAATTTGAATATTTTTCTTCCTACTGTATTTCCAATACACCATTCTTCAGTCTTCAGTCTTCAGTCTTCCTTATTCAATGTTCAACGTTCACATGCATAGGTGATGATGGAGAATATCATGGCTTGGGCCAGGCACAACTTAGATCTCCAAGTAACATCCTTATTCTTCAATACTCTAAAGAGGTTTTGTGTAGCATATTTTAATTAGTGAATAAATATGTATGTGCATGTTGATAAGAAGACGCAAAGTCAGAAAAGAGATAAAGAAAGAAATAGCACATTAGACCTAGCATTTAAGTGGGGTTTTCTTGTTTCCCCAGAGTGTAGGGTATCCCTCCTGGAGGAATTTCTGCAATAGTTGTTTGTTTTCTGGTAACTATATTAACCCTTTTCTATAATTTCTTAGTACAGGAGGAAAAATAAATTTAAAAAAATTTAATAAATTTAAATAAAAAAAAAGCTGTGATGTTGCACAATGCTGCTGTATATGTAACCTAACCTAATTCCTAAATTTGAATTAATTGCGGACAGTAATGCTTTCCTACATCACCAACACTTTTGTTGTCCCTGCAGATACCTTACATTTTAAAGTGAACTTGCTCTTTTATCTATGTCGTTGTAACTTGACCAAATGATTGGCCAGGTTGAGCAAATAGGGGGTGTGAAGCAATGAAGAAGATCAGTTTAGCTATTCTGTTGGGTATAAGACTCAGCCATCTCAGAAGCAGGCACAAGAATCCCATGAATAGTAAGAAAGAAAAGGCAGCAATAGGGTGCACATGTGAGTTCCACTTGGAGAGGTTAAGGTAGCAGAGGCACTAGAGATCACAGCACTGCAACCTTGAGACAAACCAGAGGAGCAATCCTAAAACTGTGAGATAGAGTGATGACTGAGGTTTACCCACTAAGAGGAAGGGGCCTAGGAAGTCCAGAGATACAGTGTCTTCCAGCATGACTGAGAAGAGGCACTGAGGAAAAAATAACTGTATCCTTACTATTTTGTACCTTGTTAGCTTCTCTAGTAAGCCACCAAAACCTTGAGATTGTTTGTGACTTCTTTGTGGATTTCAACAAATGATTGAACCCAGTAGAGATGCAAGCTGCAGTGGGAAGAATGGTTGGTGTCGATAGAGGATGCAAAAGTCTGAAGAGGAATGGAACTCTAATTTCTGCCTTGTGGAAACGAGCCTTGGGTTACTGTGGCGGTCGATTCTCCTTATCCATTGTCTAGCCAGAGGGGGTGAGACATTTTACTTACTTCATAACTTACATAACATATTCAAATATTCATATATCTTTAAAAACATGTAATGAAAGCATCATTATTTTGGCTTATACAGTTATATAATTAAGATAGTTATATAATTGTCAATTTAAGGATTAAGCATGTATGTGTAGAGTCTAGTCTGGCATGTGAATCATATAATAGCCATTGAGGCCTTTGTGTGGCATGACCTTCTCCTGAGAATTCTGGGAAATTCTGATTTTCCTCCTTGGAGTTAGGAGACACTTTTCTCTCTCTGCCACACCCTGGGAGATTGCAGCTGGCCAGACACATGGAACTAAGTTAGTGCCCTAAGTTGGAGAAGCTACATGGACTTACCCTAATGCAACCAGACCGCTAAAGGCACCATGTTGAGATTGTGCCAGCGCTGAGATGTTTATAATACCACTGGATTCCAATACTTTCAACCTACTGATCTGTGATCATCCTGCATTTGGTACCATTACATGTGCTTCATGAGTCTGAAGAGGACTTTATAGATCGGTGTCTAACATATGAGCTAATATTGGATTGACAGTCTTGGACTAGACTAGGTTGAGATGCTTTCTCCATGTTCAGTTCCTCTTGTACATAAGACTCTTTCTTGCACACATGCATGTTTATGAGTTTGTTTCTATAATCTACCCAGAATAACACAGCCTACATGATGGGGTTAGGGTTCCGTGGAGCCAATGTTGCCTATGGTCTGATATGACTGTATGAATTTGGGCGCGGGTATATAATCTAGACAGTTAGGGAGGTGACAGACAAGGTCACCAGTGACACCCCAGTGATGCCAGAAATTAGGATACAACAGAAAATAACATATTTCTCTGGACTTTCTTGAAAGTGAAATTGTAGATCTGGGAAAGAGACTATACAGAGACATGAATGAATCTTTAATAGAGGTAGTGGTAAGTTCTTAGAGAACTTAGAATACGAGGCCGCGAGTCCCATGCATTTTGGGGAGGGAGCAGTGGTGACACCCTTTACACAGACTTCCTTTTTTGTTTTAAGAAATAAAATAATCTTTGCATATAACTTGATATTATATGTAGGAACGTCTCGGGATAAATTAAAAAATACTATAAGTAATACAATCAGCAAGATTGTAGAGTATGGGGGGAGAAGAAAAAGGTAGGGGAGGAAGAGGTGAAAAACAAAACTAAATGAAACAAAACAAACTAAATGAAACAAAACAAAAAAGATTGTAGGGTACAAGATCAACATACAATGATCAATTGGATTTCTATACAGTAGCCATGAAAAAACTTGAAGGAAGTTAATAAATCAATTTATTGACAATGGTATTAAAATACTTAGTAATCAATCTAACATAATATATAAAAGTTATACTTTGAAAATTATGAACCATTGTTAAAGGAAATGAAAGGATATTTGAAGAAATCAAGACATTTCATGCTTGTGGAGTAGAAGACTTGACATTGTTAATGTGACATTCTGTTGCATACTGCTCTGTAGAGTCAATATAATTAGGTATTCTTCTCTGCAAAGTTTTCCTGACAAAGAACTGGCTGAGAACTTGAAAGAAGAGAGGACATAGCTTTAGGGCAGCTATGTGGAGGGAGTGTGTTAGGAGGGAGGGCTACCATTGCCAAGAGCAATAGGAACCACGTGGAGCAGAATGAGTATGCAGAACGTGAGCGAAAATAGAGTGAGAGGAGGAAACTAAGGCTAGACTTCATAGGCCCCATAAAGACCATGGATTCCTCTGAGAACCCAATAGGAAAATGTGTGTCAACTCCCTTGACTCCTCTGTCAGCTGTTCAGACTTTGGCGATTTCCTTTCACCACAATGCTAAAAGCTATGCCATACTTAAATCTGCAGGTCGCTCATGTTGGGCAGGCTTCAGCAGAGCTTCCAGGTTAAGAAAGATGAGGGGAAATGATTTAGCAATCAACATAAAAAATCAGTCTGTGAACAGCAGCAGAACATGATGTGACAAATGTCCTTTCTGTGAAAATGAAACATTCAAGTTAAAAGGTACTAAGAACACAGTGAAAGGAGAGCTGCCTTCAGAGAGTAGAGTTAATATTAATCATGTGGATGGAACTAAGCTTTGGGGACCTTCATTTGCTCTTGGGGCCTGGTTAAAATATGAGAACAAACAACTGCAACGTTTATTAATAATCGGAAAATGGCATGTGCAAAATAGAAACGTGGTGAGTTAGGAGGTGCCAAATTAAAAGGGACCAATTGAAGATCAATGTTCTAGGCATTCGTGAGTTGACATAAACTTGTGTTTACCATTTTGAATCGGGCAAACATATGATCTACTGTGAATGATTGACCAATGGGCTTTACAAAACCTATCTTGAAGGACACAGCTGTGAGTAATTGGATAATGTCCATACTGCTGCAAGAAATACCATTTAATGTGACTGTTCACAAAATTACCCACCAAGCCCTAATGCCAAAGATAAAGAAATTGAAGAATTTTTCAATTTATGATGTCTAAAATAGAACAAGAATGCAATCAAGATACATTGATAATTATTAATGACCAGAATATGTAAGTTGAAAAGATAGACACACACACAAAAGATAGAAGGAAGATCAGAAGTTGGACATCATAGGTTTGGTGGTAGAAAGAATGCCAAAGATCAATAGCTATTCATTGTAAATAGAGCTTTTCAACCATGTACACAGAAACTATGTATATGGACCTTTGTGTGGATGTCAGAACCAAACCACATCCAGGGCAAGAGGTATTGGAGAGGTCAATATCACCAGTCAAAACAAGACCAGAGAGAACTGCAGAACAGGTCATTTGTTGCTCATATGCATATTCAAGTTGAATTTAATAAAACTTTAAACACTCCAGAAGAGCCAAAATAAGACCTTGAGTATATCCAAATTTAGAGATCAGCTTAGGAGATTTGACTTACTTGAAATTGAAGACTAAACAACAGACAAATGTGGGATGAAACAAGGATAGCAGACATGAATAAGGCAATAGGTCGTTAAAATGATCTGAAAGGAAGGCGTGACTAAATGTAGTCAGCAATGACTCTAAAACTTGATGGTAAATATATAGAAGCTAAGGAAAATGGAAGAAAGGATGACGTTAAACAACTGAGCAGCAAATTTTAAAGGGTGGCTTTAGTAGAACAAATATTATTGCAATGAAATGTACAAACATCTGGAGTTGGAAAAACATACACAGAATACTTCTTAGGATGAAAAAACTGAAGGAAAAAGTCAAGCTTCAAGTTGCAGTATTGAAGAACTCTATGAACACTGTAACTCTATGGACAAGAATTCCATTTTAAGGCACAAGAAGTATCAAAAGATGAAAGGAAAGTACATCATAGTATCAAAAATGATCTGTGGTCAAGTCGTTCAGGAAGTAATGTGCAATCAGGAACCAATCGTATTGAAGTTTAAGTCTCATTGAAGGAATTGACAATAAACAAAGCTCCAGAAATTGAGAGAATTCCAACGGAGTTATTTCAACACAGGAATAAAATGCTGGGATGACTCATTTGTCAATCTTGAGAAATTTCTAAGACAATTTCCTGGCCAATTGTGGTAGTTAAATAATCTGGGGGTCAACTTGAGACTATTCAGAGTGAAGAGGTGGAGTTCAGCCTCTCAATCAGGTGCCAGCTTGATGACCTCATTCGGAGGTGCTACAGAGACAAATATCTCATTGGGGGAAGACAAATTCTCCGTAAGATATGCCTGTCGACAAGCCATATTGAGTTAAGCTGATGTAGAAGCCTAGAGCTGGAGGAGCCAAATGGAGACCTCTGCCAGCTCTGAGATGCTATCCACTGCCATTGGATCCACAAGAATTCCTACACACTGGCCTGTAATCTACCTCATTTGGCATCAATGCATTTGGCATCAATGCATGACTGCATGAGTCTGAAGAGGAATTCATGGAGTAGAATCAACATGTGGGGTGATATCTGATCGATGGACTTGATCTTGACTGGAGTAGGATGTATTCTTAAAGTACAATTACTCTTTGATAGAAAGTTCTTTCTCATACACATATATGTGTCCATGAATTTGTTTTTCTAGTCCACCCAGAGAAATCAACTGACGGGAGAAGATCCATATTGCATGTTTGTATCTATTATGGACAAAGATGATCCACCTGAATGTGGAACATTCCTAAGAATGTCACTAATACCACAGACAAAATTAACCTGAAGATAATCCAGAAATGGTTGCGGTGGCACATCAAGAGGGAGCTGCCAGGAATTGAAGGCAGATACAGAAGAGAGCTTGGGAAAAGGGACCCATGCTGAGATGTATCTTCCTAAAACCTTAGTAGAACCATTTGACTATATAGATCATAAGAATTCATGTATAGCATTCAGAAAAATGGGACTTCCTCTATGCTTCCTTTTGCTCAGGTTGAAACCTGTACATAGACCAAGAGGACTAGAACAAAGAGATGCCGCACGGGTTAAGTCAGGAAGGTACCCATCCGAGTCACATCCTTTCACCACAGACTGAATGCTCAGCAAAGGATCTGGGAAGGTGGACAAAATGAAGCACGGAGTTTTGGAGTAGAAGAGGGCGCCTTAAAACTGGCTATCTACAAATGAAGGACCCCTGGTGGGACTGCCAGGTAAACATTGAGCTACTAACCCCAATGTCAGCAGTTGAAATCCACAACTCTCTCAGTGGGAGAAAGATGAGTCTGCCTGCCAGAGCAAAGACTTCCAAAACCTTGGAAACATAAACTGTGCTTGCTATGAATTGGGATCCACCAGTGGTTTTGGTTATGTGCAGATGATACAAATTCCTTGCTGAAAGCAAAGAGAACTTGAAGTATTTAATGATAAAGATCCAAGACTAGAGCATCTGGTATGGCTTACCACTCAAGAGAAAGAAAACAAAAATCCTTACAACTAGTCCAAGAGACAATCATGATAATTGGGGAATATATTGTAGTTGTCAAACACTGTATTTTACTTGGGTCCAGAATCCATGTTCATGGAAGTAGCAATCAAGAAATGAAATGACGTACTGCATGGGACAAATCTGTGGCATCAGACATCTTCAAAGTGTTAAAAAGCAAAGATGTCCCTTTGAGGACAAAGACACAGCTGACCAAAGACACAAGATGCTTGTCATTGCTTTCACATGCAAATGAAAGGTGGATTAAAGAATCGAGGGATTTGTATCACCATGTTGATAGAAGACACCTTAAAAGTTAGGGTTGTGAGACTTAATGTATTTTGGACATATTGTCAGGAGAGACAAGTCCCTGAAGAAGGATATTATGCTTGATAAACTGGAGGGTGGCTAGAAAGGGGAACCTTCAAGGATACATATTGAAATAATGACTGCAACAATGGGCTAAACATAGCAATGATCACAAGGACTGAACAACATGCCCTTCTGTTATACATTATGTCCACATGCATCGCAACCAAGGTGATGGTAGATAATAACACCAGTAATGTCTGAGCTGCCTGTCAGATTGCCACCTCTTACCTGGAAAAGTAAGTGTGCAGTAATGTTTTTATGTCTTATATCTCAAGCCAGAGAAAAGAATTGCCAGTAACATATAAAATGTTTCATACACTGTGGATTGTTAAAAATGTATTCCTTTTCTGTTTTTGAATTAAAAAATACTTGTCTCTAATGGCTTTCATTGTGATCCTTGATCTTACTTTAACCTGGTAATATAAACTAAAATTCAAAAATTATGAACTCAGAATTACTCTATTAATACAACAAATTATTATGCAAGTGTAGTCATCCATTATGTGTCATCATGCTTATTCTTTTCTCTCTTACACTTTCTGGGCATTTTTCCCCCAGACTGATACGTGGACATCAGTGAAATGTTCATAAAATTTTTCTCCATTTTATTGTTTCTAATTCCCCCCCCAAAAATGTGATTTTACATATCTGCTATACTTCTTTGTCAGTGAAATAGCAGGGAATAACCAATAACTCCCCTCTCTTACTGTCCTTTATGCACAGTAAATAATGTCTTTCTCTTCCTCACATGAGGTAGTTATTATCTGTCACTGGTAAGAGTTCCACTGTTTCCTGAACCATCATTTAAATTTTAGTGCCACAGTTGAATTATAGAAGCTTTTACATTCAAGGAAGATGTAGCAATTGTAAATTCACATACTCTGAGATTCTTCTTTTTACCACAATGGACACTTGTGGCAGGAAGGATGGAATAAAATGTACTGTACATGCCAGAATTTTATAGTTGCTTGGGGTGCCCTTGGGGATGGAGGTTGCAAAGAAGTGCAGATTCCTGCTCTCTTGATGTATCCATCTACCTTTTTGAGTGGGGGTAGGGGAGAGTTCAAGAGGTCCAGGGAAGAGATTACTCAGTCTGCTAGGTCCTGCTGGTGCTCTCCTGCTGCGTTGGGGGAGAGGGTCACACAGTGATCCTTGCCATGCTCCAAAGAGGAAGCCTGCTGTGGCTAAAGTATGTGTCCTTATTAAATATATCTCTTGATGTACCTTTGTTGATTGTGTGAAATTCTCACCATAAAAACATTGCATATAAACATCACAGAACTTTAATGTTAACATTTGTTTACTGCATTCACTTGAGATAATATTTGTTTTTCGGAAGTTTTTGGCACAGCCACGAACAAATGCTATGCATAGATGTGCAGTAAAAAGTGTTTTGGAAAGCATAACACACTACTTTGAGAATATATAGTTACCCCTCTCCCCCACCATCAGTTGTACTGGTACAAACTTGGCTTCTCTATCAAGAATATATTACCAGTATTTTCCAAGTCTTCTGTCTGTCTAGGCTTCTCAATAAATTTGATTTTGTTTCTGAAGGGAAAATAGCAACAAAAGCAACATATCTGGTTATATGCAACTTTTATAACTAGATTGACCTACACTGGATTCAAGTACTTATAATTGCTTAATTGCTTTTATGGGATTCTTGCTCCTAATATAGATAAATGAACACCATGGTGCTCAATCTACTATATTTTACTAAGATAAAGAAAGCTATATAACAGATAATAATTTACAAAGTTTGCTGATTTTAAAATCAGTTTTCAATATATTCTACTACCACTACGCAACCCAAGTACCCAAACTCGCTCCCAGCAAGTCCGTTCAGACAGCATGCTGAGAACTCTCGTGCGAATTGTTGCTCTAAAAGCAAGTGCATGTTTGATAAAGTCAAATCGATTGATTGAATGAAATGAATCCACCTAGTTTATCTACTTATTTGTACATTGTTGATCAGTCTAATAATATACAGGCCAGTCTTTTTTAAAAAGTCATTATTCATAATTATCAGAGTTGTTAAGATGAAATCTTGTTTATATAACAAGGTTCACCTTCCCCCACCCCTACCCCCAACATATGAGCCATTTATTCTAAAATAAAGCTATTTTATCCCCTGTCATCACACAGCCATAGAAATTGGAGGCAGGCAGAAGTGAGCAATGGCTGCTTCACAGACTCACAGCAATACTTAGCAACAGATTTTCAAAGCAGTTCAAAGAGTCCAGCTTCCATCTGTGTTTGGTGAAGGGTGCACAAACCTTGAGGCCATCTGAAAACTCAGCTTCATCTCGAACACTTGGAATAACAAAGGTGTTATTTTTCAAAGCTGCCTTCTCCCCCCCTGGGGAGGCCGTGCGGATCCAGTTCAGGGAAGGTGGGAAACTTCAGAGCAGGTATTCCTGCTAGATTTTGCCTCCTCGAGGGAGTTCCTTTGAGGCTGTCACAATGGTGGCCTCCTGAACATGGGTGACTGCCAACAGAGGCCAAGAGTTAATGAACCTTATAGACACATCCCTTCTTCTGATTTTCTGAGCAAAAAATTCCGCATATAGCCACCATCTATTTTCTTTCAGAGGAGGGTTGCTATTTAATCATGAGAAAGTAGAGGGTGCTCTCTACCCACGTTGCAGTGATGAATCACAGACTTGATATTGCACTCTACATTTAATTCAGCTGGCTGTGTGAGTCTAAAGCAGAAAATTATTGGGGAAAGAATAAATGGACATCCTTGACAATGATAGTAAGATGTCCATACTTTAACGAATGTAAAATATATTATACATAATATATGGAATCAACTTGGCATATATGTATATATTTCTGTGATTCCCCAAAGAATTAATTATATTTTACTAAGCTAAAGAAGGCTATGTGACACATGCATACATAGATATGCTCATGAGAAAGTTTCATTATATTTTAACTCTATTTTCTCACAAACTTTGCCAACCATAAGAGAGGTCATTCAAACCCACCAACTGCTCCATGGGAAAATGTCGAGGCTACGTGCTCCAATAAACATTTTATTTCTGAAATCGCATTCAGACTCCCAATGAGACTGGATTTACTCAATGGTAGTGGGATATACATACATATACATACATACATACACACACATATATACACACACACACGTGTGTGTGTGATTTTTAGTATCCCATATATTGATTTTCTAGTTGTTTTCCAACATTTGTTATAATTTCTTTAGGAAGGTTACCTAGGATAAGAGAAAAGTTTATCTCAAGTGGAAAGCAAGTGTTTTGAGAAGGATGGGGGAAACAAACATACAAAAGTGCTTCACACAATGGATGTCTGTGTGGATTGTGATAAGAGTTGCATGAGCCCCCAATAAAATGATTTTTTTTAAAAAGAGAGAAAAGTTTTCATAGATAGCTTAAATTAAAAGGTATTGCTATATCATGTATATATGTATGTATAAAGTTGACATGCAATTGATGTGAAGTAATAGAAACATATATGTATATATCTGGAAGTACAATACCGGATTGTGCTGTATATTTTTAATTAAAATAAGATAGAACAGAAAAGGAGTAATATGAGCAGTTCATTCTAGCATACCCTTTAATTCCTTGACTTTTATAAGTTTGTTCAGATGTTCCAGAATTCACTTGAATTACCTTTTGGACACCTTTTAGAAGTTCATTATTTAGATCATCATTCTTCTATGAATTCCAAATTCCAGTCAGTATTATGCACTTTTTATTTGAGAAATAAATATATTTCAAATAAAATCAGACATGTAAATCTGAGCATCTTATGGATAACATGGCAAAAGTGGTAATTCTAGAACACCTATTTGTGCTCCTGGGGTTACCTATACATAGAACAGTCACCTTCACTTGGACATTACAAGTGATGCTTCATGACTTAAAATTAGGAAAGATATGTTTTGGACTGTATTCTTGCACTAGACTTCTAGATAAGCAAGCAATCTGAGAAATTGGACTTTATGAGGAACACAGTCTTAGAATTGGAAAGTTTCATTTGAAACCTGCAATATGTACATGGCACAATCTTACTCACTGAAAACAAGATGACTTAATGTGTTTACTAATGTAGATCCAAGACTACAGCCTTCCTCATGGTTTACAATTCAATGTCAAGAAAAAATATCTTCACTACTTGACTAATGGATAACAGCATCATGAAAAACAGAGAAATGTTTGAAGTTGTCAAGGATTTTATTTTTTGGTATCCACACTTCTATAAGCTGCTTAAAAAAGTAATGGCATTGTGAGGATTAAAATAAGCTGGACAATGAATAAAGAAGACTGGACAAGAATTGATGCATTTGGATTTGTGTTGGTGAAGAATATTAAATACAACATGTACTGCCAGAAACAAACAGAAATATCTAGAAGAAAATAAGTCATAACATCCTTAGAAGTCATCCTGCCTACACTTGGTTTCATATACTTTTGAGATGCTGTCAGGGAAAACTAGTCCTTTTGAAGAGATACCATGAGTGATAAAGAGAGGGTCAGTGAAAGTAATAAGAATCACAATTTTTATATTAAAATTCTTAATGTATTGTAATGTGTGAGAAAATGAGATTAAATAATTGATTAATTTAAATTTCTCTATAAAAGTTATTTTATTATATCAAGATATTTTATGGTGATTTTACAGAAGCCGTCCATTGTTTCTTAAAATTAATTTATTCCTTGAGCCTGATTTTCTTTGCTGATCTTGCTCTGAATGGATGAGGAGCAATATTTACATCTGAGAAAGCCACTTGAAAGTTTTGGAGAACTCTGTCTCTACCCCAAATAGAGAGTAGAACATTGTAGGTTCATTTTGGCATACCTTCTTTCAGATTTGCTCTTAAGTAAGTTCAGGCTGAATTTGAAGAAAATAAAAACAAAGCCATGAAAGCCAAATTGTGACTCTGAGTATATTCCAACTGAATTTCAACAACATATCAAAAATAGAGTTGACATATTGAAAATTACTGACAGAAGCCTGGATGAACTGTGGGATGACATCAAGAACATCATACATGAAGAAAGCAAAAGGTCACTGAAATGCAGGAAAGAAAGAGAAGATCAAAGTGGATGTCGGAGGAGGCTCTGAAACTTATTTTTAATAATAAAGTAGCTAGGGCAAAAGGAAGACATAATGAAGTAAAAGTGCTTAAAAGAAATGTTGAGGGGTAGCTGAAAGAGACAAAGTAAAAATTTATTTTTCTTGACAAAGTAAAATATTATAATAACATATTTAAAGATCTAGCGTTAGAAAACCTAAAAGGAATAACACACTCAGTATACCTTAAATTGAAAGAACTAGGGAACAAATTCAAGTATTGAGTTAGAATATTGAGTCAATAGACAAAGTAGTGAACAATACAGAAGACATAAAAATAAATAGGAAGCACTATACAGTTGACATTGAACTTTTCAAGACGTAGCATATGATCGAGGATCAAAGGCACTGCAGGAAGAAGCCCAAGCTTCATTGAGGGCATTAGCCTAAAACAAGGCTCCAGCAATTAATGAAATGCCAGTTGAAATGTTTGAATAGCTGATGATGCACTGGAATCATTCACTTGTCTATGCCAAGAAATTTAGTAGAGAGCTACTTAGCCAACTGACTGGAAGAGATCTGTATTGGTCCAAATGTAAAGAAAGATGGTCCACCAAAATGCCCAAATGATAGAACAATATTATTCTTATTACCAACAAGTGACATTTTGCTGAAGATCACCCAACACAGGCTGCAGTGTTAGATTGTCAGGGAGCCTACAGAAAGCTAGAAGGATTCAGAAGAGTTTGTGGAACAAAGGTGTGTGCTAAGCCCAGTTGCCTAAAGAAACGGACTAGTCACACTCCTCTGTGTGTAAGCAAGAATTTTAGTTTAAGAAGCCACTTCCCATCAAGAAGGAAACTCAGCCTTGTACAACTGGTCCATTGATCCAGTGTGATGCGGATGCTTTTCAGACTCATGGAGCAGAAGGGATATTACACACAAGAGTGAATCAGGAAGCATGCAGACCATAGGCTACATGGTTCAGAGTCCCGTAGATCCAAGTCAGTGGAAGCATGACCTGGTGCTGATGGCTCACGGGGTCAAGTGGCCTACAACAGACCTCCAGGGGTGGAGGCAGACACGTAGTTCCATTGAGGTCCCAAAGAAGGAGAGATGGTAGGGAAAGAGGCAGTTCTCAGAATCCCTCACTCTCATGCAAAAGGTTCTGTCCCTTAGGAAGTGTCCTGAAGATACTGCTTGATTGACAGGTTTGACTCCCTCCCTAATTCATCTAAAGTCATCCAGCTACCCAAAGGGGAATTATCACTTCTGGGAAAATTAGGCGTTGGATACGGAAGACCAGAGAAGCATCGCTGCATTTGAATGGCGTGGCCTGCATAGAATGTTGAGATTGCCGTGGACTGTGTAAAGAATGAACACATTTGTCTTTGAAAATGTACACTGAGATGCTTCTTAGAAGTCTGGATGGCAAGACTTGATGTCATATACTTTGAGCATGTTGGTAGGTAGGAGAGAGCTGTCTGTGGAAAAGGGCATCGTGCTTGCTAATGTAGCAAAATAGAAGACCCTCAGCAAAATAGTTTGACATAGTGGCTGCACTCATGGGCTCAGACATAAGAACAATTGTGCAGATGGCACAGGACAGGTTAGTTTCTTTTATAAACTCTCTATTGTTTTGATGAAAATTGAACCATAGGGTTGAGTACATTTCCATTTCTAGAGGTAACTAAGTAGTCCGTTAACTCATTGGACTAATGGTTTCATGCATTGTTTAATTTCCTGAAACTCCTTTTTTTGGACTGGACAAGGAAATATAATCAGTAAGTGCCCTGGAAAATGGACAGTTGCCCCATTTAAGAAGAGAAATTCCTCGAATTAATAAAGCCATATACAAAAATCCAACACTCGATATTATGTCAATGGGGGAAAAACTGAAAACATTTGCCTTGAAAAAAGGAATTAGATAACGGATCCCCTTTTCACTACTTTTATTCAACTTAACGTTGAAATTTTAAGATGCTACTTGATACTCACCAAAGTAGGATATAAAAGATTGTGTATGTTTATGAGGCCCAGTTAACTCTGCTGTTTTGATCTTTGTGTGTGTGTGGCGGGTGGGGGGGGGGGCATCACTGCCCACCGGTGTGAGTAGAAGGTCCAGCCTTGCTCTTGGAGAGCTGCTGTTGGATATGAACCACCAGCCCTGTGGACCACAGTCCTGCACACAACCACTACACCACTGGGGCTCAATCCTATTTAGATCTTTTGTGTTCTTTGTTGGGTAGTTTTGTAAACCTGTCCATCATCAAAAGTACTATAAGAAAGGTGTTCATCACACACACAAAAAAAGATTGCTCCTATTATTTCTTTGGATTAACTTCAATTAATGTTAGTCTTTTTGTGCTGTGAGGTAGGAATCCTGTCTCATTTTCCTGCAAATTGTAAAACTGGATATCCAGTTTTCTCAAGGCCAGATAGTGAAGACTCTCTTTGTCAACTCATGAACTTTGGGTCTTTGCTGAAATTCAGGTGCCAATATTGTTGTTGGGCAAAGAGTCCAATTGTTTCTAATTTATAAAGAGCTCAAATACTTCCTGGTTTCAAGCTCTGTAGCATCCTTGTAATTATTATCTTTGAGCAGATAGCTATAGCTACTATTCAACTTCTCCTTGGGAGTTTCTATCTTTTGCCCTGAGCCTTTACTTTGCCAAATATGATGTTCTTTCCCAAGGATTTCTTCCTCTTGGGAATCTGTCCAAAGGATGGTTGATGAAGCCTGACCATCCTTAACTTTAAGAACTATTCTGGCTGTGCATTTTTAAAAAATCATTTTAGTGGGGGCTCATACACTATTATCACAATCCACCCAACCTAATCCATTGTGTCAAGCACATTTGAAGGTTTGTTTTCTACTTGAGTCCTGGCATCAACTCCTCATTTTCTCCCTCTCGTCCTCTTGGCCCCCTCCCTGATGAACCCTTGATAATTTATAAATTATTATTATTTTGTCATATCTTACATTGTTCAATATCTCCCTTCACCCACTTTTCTGTTTTCTGTCTCCCAGGGAGGAGGATATATGTAGATCCTTGTGATCAGTTCCTCCTTTCTACTTCACGTTCCTCCACCATTCAGGTATCACCACTTTCTCCCCTGGTCCTGAGGGATGTTCATCTGTCTATCTTGGATTCCCTGTGCTTCCAGTTCCTATCTGTACCAGTGTACACCCCCTGGTCTAGCCAGATTTGTAAGGTAGTTTGGAATCATGATAGCTGGGGAGGAGGAGGGGAGCATTTAAGAAGAAGAGGAAAGTTGTATGTTTATCATTGCTATACTGCATCCGGACTGGTTCATCCCCTCCCCACAACCCCTTTCTAAGTGGATGTCCAATTGCCTACAGATGGACTTTGGATTCCCACTCCACACTCCCCCTCATACACAATGATGTGGTATCTTCCTTGATGTCTGATACCTGATCCCATTCTGGCTGTACTTTTTCCAAGACAGGTTTGTTTGTTCTTCTGGACATCCATGTTATCTTTCTCACTCTTCTACAACAGTGAAACACAAACGTATCTATTCCTCTGTGATCTTCCCCATTCATTTTCCCACTTCCATATGCACATGAAGTGATTGATGCTATTAAGTGATGGTCGGCGTAGGTGCACCCTAGTCCTCAAATCAACATCACTGCTAATGAAAGCTTTTCAGATGTCTTATGCGCAGATGTTGCTTCTGTAATTTTGATGTGTATCTAAGAAAAAAATTCAGAATTATTTTTATGCATATAATATAGTTATAATATGGCCACTGCTTGAATATCAAAAGATCTAAAAAAATTTTAAAAATTTTCCTTGAGTGCTACTTGAAATACTGTGTGCAAGTGTCAAATGTTACACATTCAATATATTGAGTCTTGTGTGTAACTTTTAATACTATATAGGCAGGGTATAGATAGGGGGTTCTATGAGTGGACAGTTTGAAACCATTAGATTTTTGTTTCTTTTTTTGTGTGTGTAAATATACTTACATAAAGGCATTTTTATTACTCTTGAGCCTGATTATCTTTCCAGATATTTTGAAGGTAGATAAATGAACAATAAATGGTGTATTCCTCAATGTAGAAGTTTAAGTGGAAAGTATTTGAAGTCAGACACACAGTCTGTTGTCCTCGTCTTGTTATTGATGCCTATCAAAGATAATTGTCTATGACTGAATAGAAATCAAGCAAAATATCATGTATAAAGCACTCAGCAAGGGGTTTGTAAATAATAATCATCACTCAAAAACGCAAGAACTAGAAATATTATAATTAGCATTATTGAATAGCATGATGGGCATTATTAAATATAATCAAAATCAACAGAAGGCCCAGGACATTGTTTTCTTCACATCTTTATTTCTCAGTTCCATTCTTCAACACATTGTGAAATAATGCAGCATGTTATTTGGGATGCAGTCTTTTATTTAGCCACACACCAGAACGCTGTTCAGAATGAAACAACTTTATTTTGAGGGACGAAAAAAGACACTGTCATTGCTTACTGCCATAGAGTCAGTGCCAACTCATAAATCCCTCCGCCACCAAGTCCCTGCTGACTCATAGCCACCCCCTGTGCGTACCCGAGACTGTAACTGTTTAAGGTAGTGCAAAGCCCAGTTTTTCTCCCAGGGAGCTGCTGGTGGCTTAGAACTGACCACCCTGCAGAGACCCCAGTGCAACTCATAGGCACTACACAACTGGGTGTCCTGGAGCAACCCAACAGACCTGGTAGATCTGCCTGTGCGGGTTTCCAATACTATAACTCAAGACAGGAGTAGAAAGTTTCATCTTTCTACTCCCCCCCAAAAAAACATCCTCCTCCCCCAAGAAACAAAACCAAACAAAAACCAAACCAAACCATGTTGTGTTCACCATGAATTCTCCTTGGCAGATCGGCTATTTCAAGCCCAAACCATCTCATGCAGCCAGTTATTTTCCTCAAATTTGAATATCGCCTGGAGCTTTGGTGGCAGAGTGAGTAAAGCATTGGACTGTCAATCTCAAGGTCAGCAGTTCAGTTCCACCAGCTTCTCTGCAGGAGACACAGGAGTTTTTCTACTTCCATAAAGTTACAGTCTCAGAAACTCACAGGGACAGTTCTTCCCTGTGATATTAGATCGCTATTCATCAGAATGGACTTGATACCAGTGAGGCTTTTGTGAATTTTGTAACTTTGGGCCTTCTCCAAATAAATCTCGAAATTGCAATGTCATCAGTCTCACATTCACAAATAGTCCTCAACTAAAGTGCCATCATTTATTACTGGTGCCTGAGTAGGTGATGAAGCTGATATAGCCACTCCATAGTGTCATCATTGGTGGAGTGATGGCTGCTATTTTTGTCTATATAAATTTGTAATGTTGGAATGATGTGATCCAAAAGAAACCTTACTTTTCTAAGTCTGCCTAATTAAATGTAGTTTGTGAATTATGACTATAATGAAAGAATGTAAGAATTTGCTTGAATCTCATTCTCCTCATAAACTGTGGTTACTTCAGGAAATATGGAGAAAGTATCAGAAAGTCAGTTACCATTCTATTATCCTGTTTTTTTTTTGTTCTATCAATATAAGTAAACTGACAAATTTCTTTACATGTCTATTTGTAGCTTAGGTCCTTTGTGAACTTTTAGTGAGGTTTTGTGACCCTTTTCCATTTGATGATGGTGGAAGTTGGGTTGAGTAGTAACTAGATCAAAGAAACCATTATCCAAAAATGAATTTTTTATTTTATTTATACAGTGTGGATATCCAAGTTGAATAGTTACACCTGAAATATTTATATAATTCCCCCAAGTTTGGTAAAATGTCTTTTTCCTACCATCTTTCAGAATTAGTTTTCTTGTTCAATAGTACCCCATTTTTTTGTCTTCATTCTATTCTAAGGTCATATTACTACCCTCCAGATGACTATTATACATTCCAGAGTCACTCAAATAATCAGACAAAAAAATGCCTGCACATAACTCATCCAAATTCCCTCAGTACTACAACGCATCATCTTTGAAAGGCTTGCCACACTGAGCTATGGTTAGAAGTCAGAAATATTGCATGCCTCATCTCTGGGGGTACTGATTGAAAATGCAGTAAATAGGCAGTCATAGCAAAGATGCAAAGTGCAGACAATTGCAATAACAGATGGACAGCTTCTCTCATACACGTGCCCACTGTCGTAGTCTTAGTACGAAGTAAGAAAGAAAGTAAGAATACAGTCTACAATACGCCTGTAAAGACCTATATTGTTTTGAAGCTTAAGAACTGCATAAACTAAGTAAAGGGCGAGCACAAGTTAACTTGTGACAACTAAGCAATTTGGGGGTCTGAAAACATTAATACACTCCTGGCCAGTCAGCAAAATGTTAAAACAAGAGTCTCCTGGAACTTTTAAGTCTTCCCTGACTACCTTTGTAGTCAGGTCCTGAAGCAGGCCCATGTACCACATCTATGCCTCTGGGGGGTCACATGGTGGGAAAGTAATGCAGATTGACCCCTCCAAAATGAACCGAATCAAGAAAGGAGCACTCCCGGATGGACATTCGGGAAGAGAGAGTGATGAGTCTGATGGTTCCTGGGGGGCATGGGGGAAGGGTGGGAAGGAGGCATGGACAGGGGGAACAACACGTGATCCAGAATCGGTGGTAAGGAGGGTCTGGGAGGTCTGGTAGGGCTTAAGCAAGGGTAATGAAATGAAAAGTATGAAGATTTAATAATGTAAGTGCTTTTTAACAGTATATTTCACTAGTATTTGAATATTGCAATTTCCTTTATATAAAGTTAACCAATGCAATTCAAATTATAGAGATATATATGTTACTTAAGAAAAGTGCAGCTGACATATAATAATAATCTTTTGCATAATGTGATACAGGGTTGAGGCCAAATTATAACCCTATAGTAATATTTAATTCATCTTACCTACATTATGTAATTATTCTTATTCTCTTAATAATATGCTCTCACAAAGAGATGTGAAAAAAGAAAAGTCTTCATTATTTGAATACTTAATAATTCCAAAGCATGAAGACACTCCTAATACATAGAATTAAAACAAGAATCTTATGAAGAAATTTAGGTCATTCTTCAATAAGACATAATAATACCAATATAAATCAAGCATATTTTCCATTTAAATATGAGTTACTTTTATTCATTATATTCTTCATACGTTGATATGAAGGCAATACGTCTATATGAAGGCAATACGTCTATATACATTTAAAATAATGTATATGAATAAACCATGTCATTTTAGCCTACTCTACTTTGAAAACAGCTCTTTCATGGTTATATCTGAGTGCATGCTTACCTGAGGAGCTCCACTTCTGGCCCTGAGTCTGACAGTTTTCTACTGCTACTTACGATGTTGTCAGTATCTGACACTGTTCCAATGATAGCTGGAAGGCTGTCAGTGGCTAATTCCGCTGAAGTGGACAGTCTTTTTCCTTCATTGTAGTGTATTGTTCACATGGAGAATCTACTGGTACCTGCTCACTTTTGAAATACCAGTGACATGCTTTCTGCATCATAACAGCTCACAGACCACCACAGCACAGCATATTGCAGAGAAGTGGCGGATCACGTAATACAGAATTACATCTTTTCTCCTTTAAGTAATAAAATTTGACTAGCTCTTGAAGCTTTTGTTGAATTCTTAGTATATTGTATTATTTTATTTTAATAAACCATTCTATAGGGACTTGTACAACTCTTATCACCATCCATCCATCCATCCATCCATCCATCCACTGTGTCAAGCACATTTGTACATTTGTTGTCATCATCAGTTTCAAAACCTTTCCTTTATAATTGAACCCTTGGTATCAGCTTCTCAGGTTTTCCTCCTTCCTCCTTCCCCCACCTTCCCTCCATCATGAACCCTTGATAATTTATATATATGTGTATATATATATATATATATATATATATTCATGTCTTACACTGACCAATGTCTCCCTTTACCTATTTTTCTGTTGTTCATCGCCCTGGAAGGGGGTGGGGTTATTCATTTTGATTAACTCCCCTTTCTTTCCCCACCTACCCCTTACTTTCCTGATATGGCTATTCCCATTACTGGTCCTTAGGAGTTTTTCTGTTTTGTATTCCCTGCATTTCCAGCTCTTAGCTGTAACTGTGTACATCCTCTGATGTAGTCAGAGTTGTAAGGTAAAATTGGGGTCATGAGTGTGTGTGTGTGTGTGTGTGTAGAAGCATTAAAGAACTACAGGAAAATTGTGTGTTTCATCAATGTTACATGCTCCCTGACTGGCTCATATACTCCTCATGACCCTGTTGCCTACAGATGGACTTTGGGTTTCCATTTTACACTGCACCTCTTTCACAATGATATGATTTTTTTCTGGGTTTTTGATGACCTAATTTATCAACACCTCATGATCACACAAGTTGGTATGATTCTTTCATAGTGGGCTTTGTTGCTTCTCAGCTAGATGACTGCTTGTTTATCTTCAAGTCTTTAAGACCTCAGATGCTATATGTCTTGATAGCTGGGCACTATCAGTTTTTTCTTTTTACTACAGTTGCTCATGCACCTGCTTTGTCTTCAGCGATCATGTCAGGAAGGTGAACATCAAGGAATGCCTGTTTAATAGAACAAAGTTGAGAGAGTACTTGAGTAGAAGCCCAATGTCCATCTGCTACCTTAATACTGAACCTATAAATATATGTGCATAGTTCTATTCCCCTATCATATATGGATATATTTACATATGCACATGAATGTATTTAGCCCCCTATACCTTTTATAATAACCTTAGTTTTGGGTGAAGAAGAAGAAGAAAAGAAGATGGCTTTGGTAAGGTTGACAGCTCAAGTTTTATGTCAATTTGCCTGAGCCAGGATTTTCAGCTCTTTGGTCGCTAAGATGTAGCAATCCCCCATGATGAGATCTACTATAATGCACTCATTTACCTGATGAGATCTGTGATGAGTAACCAAGTAATTGAATGTCAATTTCCTCCGGACGTGGCCTGTTTCCAATCTGTGTGGGCTCTGTGGAAAAGCTTGCTTGTTTTATGCTGGATCTGGACCCAGAATTGTTTAGCCTACAGTTCTTAAGAATTGATCTAGTGCCTACTGCACTGCCTGTTGGTCATCAGAGGCGTCAGTACAGTGCCATACTTCCTGTTGGCCTGGGGTTAATTTCTCTGCTGTTAGAAAACTGCCATCTGACTTGTATGTCTAGGGTTTATCAGTTCCTGAAGTTCTCTGAGATAGGAGAAGCATCCTTGACATCGGACTCACAGACTAGAAATCTTCCCCACTCTACAATTTTTTAACGATATTATGGATGTCATCGTCTCCATTTCTATACATTTATGAACTTCATTAGTTTTATTTCTCTAGAAAGCCATTCTACATCAGTTAATATAAGAGGGAAAGAGAGAAAGTTCCACAATAATTTTTTCTCCTTTTTTAGTGTGTCATCCTGAATGGGAACTGAATAAGAGTATTTATCATTCGTTATTTTTTATGGGAATTGTGTTTTGTTGTCGGTTGTTGCTGAGTGAATTTCAATTCATGCTGACCCCATGTGTGCAGTGTACAGTTTTCCAAAGAGTTTTCAATGCCCCTCTGGAAGCAGAGCATCAATTTTATCTTTTGGGACCACTCTGATAACTAAATTAGCTTCCTGACCCCACTTATAAATAGCTTACTATGACTACCCAACAGAAGACAATGCTAATAAAACATGCAAACATGACTAAGAAAATGGTTGATTAACAAGGCTTTTAGGACTGTTTAATAGTTTCTTTTAAAGGGATTTTTTAATTTATAAATGCTAAATAAAATAACCAAAGCATGCATTTAATTTTCGGTTTACCTTAAATATTTTTTCATATTTCATAATACATGCATAGTATCTTTTTTGGAAGTAAGATGTCACATAACCATAATAAGTGATTGTTCTAAAAATAGAAGAGAAATGGTGGAAAGAAACAGTTCCTGTGACAGGGTATGATTTAAAGCCATAGCTCAGCACTAGTTCAAGAAATACCAAAAAGGAAGATAAATGGAAAGCCACGTGTAGATTGCCAAGGAACACTGAAGATACACTGATAAGAGACAAGGGCTTTCTCTCAGACCCAAAAGAGAAAAAAAACACCTTTCCCTAGAGGCAGTGCCCTGAATTTAGATTCCCAAATTCCAAAATTGTGTGAAAATGAATTTGTTCATTAATATTTAGCCACTTATGGTACTTCTTTCAAAACAGTCCTCATCATGCAACAATCTAAATTTCTTGCCTTTTAGGACTGTACCTTGGTCTGACCTTAATTTCTTGTCTCTTCAGACTCATTTCTCTTTTTGTTTGTTTGTTTTTGGGCATCACTGCCCTCTGGCAGTATGGGAGCTAGCCAGTGCTGCTCCTGAGAGCTGCCACGGGATTTGAATCACCAAGCCCATGGGCTGCAGTCCCACACTCAACCACTTATGCCACCGGAGCTCAGCCCCCAGACTCACTTCTATAACATGATAAATGCATGAAGTCACCTCTACACATAAAATTCCAGAAAGCTATGTTTTCACTTTCAGACATGATCATGATGCTCATTGTTGCTGAAGCTCAAAATTGATCTTCACTTCTTCATGTCCTGGATGAATCCATATGTCTTTTTCAAGGTTCAACTTGAATGGCACCTTTCATATTTCAACCAATGTGTCACTTTCTCAACATCACTTTCTTAATTTTGTTTCCCATCTGCTTTTGCAAGAATATACATATCTAGCTGGAATAGAATGTAACACCTGTGATCTGTAGATCCAGATGTTTCCAGATCATGTCCAAATATCATACTCTATGGCTACGAGTAAATTAGTAGGCCTACTCCCAATGTTTTAGAGTGAAATATGTTATTTACTTATTTATCTTAAAATGAACTTCAACACGGCAATGATTGTGTTTGGGCACAAGAATGAGAAATGTTTCATTCTGCTGCAAATAAGGTCACTATCAGTCCAGACCAACATGCCAGACCTTTCCAACAGTGACAGTTCTGCATGTTTGGTGTGTATAGCAAACCTGTGTTCACCACTGTGTTAGGTAGGGTTCTGTAGAAAAGAAAACCAAGACACTTATGATATATATATATATATATATATATATATATGGAATATGATAGCTCATTAGTCCACACAGCAGGACCGAGGGTTCAGTTCAACTCACTTCTGTGGAACAGTTAATATACTGGAAGTCCTTCAACTTAATTTGGACTGTCAGGTCTAAGGTCAAGGAAGCAGAAGGAGGAGTCTGGAGTCTTCCCTCTGCCAAGGCAGGCAAAGCCTGTCTGCAGGCAGAAGGTGGCAGGATGGATCACCAACAGTCAGTAGCTCAGGAGATTGGTGAAGCAGGCCTCATGGGATCTCAAACTCAAGCCTGGGACAGGATCCACCAGCCTCAAGTTCAAGCAATGTAGGTGCTGGCAGCCTGGCAAAGCAAGTCTTGAAGGAGCTCTAGCAACATGATCCACTTGTTGATTTGGCCCACAAGTAGTGTAGGGCAGAAGTTGAGGCAGAGATCTAGCTAAAGCAGCAACATGCTGGTATGTTAGCTAGGGAGCAAGAACAGGGGATGGGACTTGCAGAGCCATTCGTCTCATCGCCCTTCAGTCTAGCTGCTACCTGATTAATCTCCATTCATATGTTCCTATTGACCTAATTGGCACCATAAACCTAACTATCATAACCACCCTCATTTTTGCTGAAGATTTTCTTGTTGTACCTCACACATCCATCTAGACACCCCCAACAGACGGCATGTGCAAAGCAGAAATAACAATGTTTGCCACTTCCCTGTTCTATTGTGTCACATCTGGGACATAATGCAGTGCCAGTCACATAACATACATCTGTAAATATCTATTGAATGGAGACACAGTTGACAGCAGAGGACAGAATCATTAATGTAGACTAATTAACTTGATTTTTAGATTTCCACCAGCCCATTACCACGGACCCAGTACTTTGATGGAACAGGTCACCATTGATGCACTATTGACAGTAAAAATGATGGACTGTACATGAATATTTGCAAAATGACACTGAAACTGTGTAACATGTTGACAGACATGTGATTTCCTCTTTTCCTAGGAAAGAGCAGAATCTAGAGTAATAGAATTAAACGAGGGGTACTGACATGTTTAAGCATTTTTTTTGCCATCCCTCATGAGGCTAGAGCAGTGGGATGAAAAATAGGAGTTTGGGCAGTTTGAAGGTGAGGTTTCCACTTACTTACAGGAAAAGTTTCACAGTAATCCTCCAAAGATGAGGAAATGGCAGGGCTGAAGCAATGGCTAGGTGGTGCTTATGTGCCACAGGCACAGAGGTCAACTAGACTCAGAATTTACCAAGAGGGCAGGGAAACATGAAACCAATGGATACCTACAGCAATTATGCTTATGGTTGTCCTCTGCCAGCTTCATATGCTAACTGATTGAGGAATTGGCCTTTCCAGGAGTTATAATATGAACTTGGAAATGGATAAAAAACTGGCAAGTGGAGTTTATATTGAATTTTTGAATATGTTGCTAGATTATTGAGGCTTGTATTTTATTTAGAAATCATTGACTTTGAGAATTCAGAAAGGCTACTAGACACAAATGTGAAGTGTAGAATTTAAATACAGACTTTAAGTCATCACTGAGTCTTGTAAATTTACTTTTATCAATTGTAGCATGACACATATATCAACAAGATAACCCAACCAACTCTGATATAAAGTCATCACCTCCAAATCCTTTCAGAATTTCAAGTCAATGGATTTGAAAGCAGCAGCTAATTTAGAATTTTTCAATGCTTGTGTAGGATTAATCCTGCTCTTTAAATCTCTTGTAAATATAGTCACTTAAATACTTTTTGACATTCTAGAACTGCAAAAATAGTTATGGCCAATGAGTTTGTCAGTAGTAAAGAAAGTGCTTCAGAATGTACATATAATCTCATTCATATGAAAAGTATTTGGATAGAAGCATTTTTTATAAGTGGATATCAGTGCTTCATTGCAAAAATTAAAATGACTGGGTGAGCTAATATCTTCAACCAGCTGTTTCTATGAGGGATATGGAAATAATAAAATGCACATTAGCTTGAACTCCTTATATATTTTATTTCACTTTTCTTATCAAACTTAAAGTCATGTATGGGTTCCTTTGAAGCCTTATAGGTGAAGATTAAAGCATTCTAGCATACTACATACAGGTGTGCCATAGTGAGTTATGATCCTCGCATAATCCAGAAGATGAAAAAGCTATAGCAAGGATCAAACTGTTAATCAGAGCAGTGGCACAGAAGATCAATCTTTGATTCGTATATTCACAAACTCTGTTTATTTGATCACATTAGAGAACAGGCTGGGGTGTTGGAATGGATTCTTAGGAATGATGGATGTAATTGTCAAAACTGCCAAGGTCAATGTAAAATGTTCATAAAAGAACCAACCCAACCCCATCCCTTCTCATTTATCATTCATGAGATTTGACCCCCAGTTCTCTTTATAATAACATAGGAAGACGGAACCACTGCTGTGTTCATTCCAACAGACTCTTGTGCACGTTTAACTATCATGCAGGTCACAGCCTTTCTCAGAGTGGGATCATTTGTACTTTCCTTTCTCCGAAGATGTTGGAACTATTAGTTGAAATATGGATTTAATAAAGAAGAAACTGATTAATGAATCTGAGTGTAATTGCTATGTTGCAATGTTTTAAAGAATGTTTGAATGTTGAATGTTTTAAAGAAGAGCCTTCTGTTCCTCACTTGTATTCTCTTCACATACATTCTCAACTTTGACACTGAATACTGCGTAAAAATTATTCTGATATCATTATTTCTGATGCATTTCTTTTGTGTTATTTGTAATTGCTAAAGTGTTGAGCCTATTAATTTTTTAAAATCACATGATATGAGTTATATGTATATTTAAATGAGGAAAGAAAATGTTTCAAAAATCATATTCTTTGCTTGAATAGCTTGTCTTATTTTGTAATTAATGAATTCATGACCACTATATCATGGGTGTTCTCATTAAAACTGTGAAATTATAATGAACCAAACCAATTTTTGTTCAGCTCATTCTGATTCATGGTGATTCTATGGGGAAGAGTGGCATGCCCACAGGGTCTCCCAGGCTGTGAAGCTCTGCAGAGGCACACGGCGACATCTTTCTTCTTGACCAGCTGATCGGTTCATGGCTCATCTTCTGACTTGCCATTAGGTGTCACCACCATTGTGCCACTGGGACTCCTGTAAATGAACTATTATTTCTAGTGCCTTACAGAAGGACCAGCAATTCAAAATCCCCAACTCTTTTCTTGATTTTTGATGTCTGTATTTGAAACTTTCATATACGTGAATTTTTCCAGGAGGACATTTTCAGTGGGACAATGTTTCAATGAGGACTGTATTGACAATTTCCAGAAGACTGAGTGCCTTGAAGCTGCTCAGTAATTATTTCTAAAAAGAATAGAAAAAATATAAAGAAGCATAAAGAAGAAAGTAAAGCAATCAGAAGGTACAGGATGTTCATTCTCTAAAAATATGCAAGTAAAAATAGTTAGAGACAAATTGCCCTCCAAAAATGTATTTTGAATCTCTTCATATTCATGTAAAAGTTGGACAACAAATAAGGAAAACCACAAAGGAATTGATAAAATTTGAATTATGATGGCAAAGAATTTTAAAATTACTGTGGAGTGTCAAAAAAGTTCAGACCCTGAACTCTCTACTCTTTAGAAGAAAGACGTCATCTACCGTACTTTGTGTTCTAAGGAGACACCAGACTCTGAAGAAGAGCATCATACTCGATGAAGTGAAGGGTCAGTAAGAAAGAGGAATGGAATACCTGCAAAGAGATGGATTGAAGTGGGTGCAACAATGGACTCGTGGAGCTGGCCAGGATCGGGGAGCAGATCTTTTGGTTATCCAAAGGGTCACAATGAGTTGGAACTGATTTGAAAAAGGGAGCTGTGATGGTGTAGTGGTTGTGAGTAGAGCGGTGAACTGGGATTTCTGCATGCTTGCAACCACTAGCCACCCCTTGTGAGACAAGCAGACTTCCTACTCCTGTGAAAAGATCCAGTGTCGGGTAGTTCTCCCCTGTCCTTTAGGGTTGCTATGACTTGGCCAGACACATAGCAACCATCTTTGACAAGGTGACCCAACTTTTGTTTTAATTATAGTAAATGCTGCTAAATCTTCTTTCCACATTTCAAAATAAAGAAAGTAGGATATTTACTGACACTTTCTCTTACCAGAAATCTCCAAGACAAACAAAAAATGTCTTTAGGATAAATTTAACTATTTTATCAGCTCTGTTTTGGACTAAGACTTTGCAGGGCTATTTTTGGTGGTCTTTTTTATGTTCACTGTGCTCCTCTGTGATAAATCCTGACATGTTCACAGAAAATTTAGTTTTGTGAGTTCCAAATATTCAGAGAAATGAAGAGTTGTTATTTATGCTAATAATTTTCACATCATCTATCAGAAAACAATGCTTGCATTGCTGTAAAAATCATATAAACACAGACTATCTGCTCCTGAAGTAATCATAGTCAAGTCCAAGTCAGACACAGATGGTAAGATAAAACTTTAGGAAAAAGAAAGTAAGATGTTGTTAGAATGTCAAGAAGCCGCATGCATCAGCTGAAGCAGAAGTCAGAGACAGGGGCTAGGCAGAGTCTAAGTCACAGAACAAACAGAGCTGACTACTTTGAGGCGGGAGGCTGAGTATGGAGTAGAGTTTGTTGATCCAGAGAGATGGAGCCTGAAACCTTTAGGTTGAGATTTACAGTGGAGTGTCATAACATTTGGGCATTTATTGAAGTTCTACCAGAATTTTTGCATTGCATGAACAGGGCAAGGTTAGGCAAAGTGACTGAGAGCCAGAGGGAGGTTTGCTTATGGGTGTGGGAGAGAGAGAGAACAAAACTTTCCTCATTGAATAACTATCCTGACAATTGCTTGCCTGAATTGTAACCTCCTAACTTCCCACTAAACTATAGTCATGAGCGTGACTGAGTTCTGTGTGACCATTGCCAAGAATTATCAGAGCATTGACAGATGTTTCGTGTCAGGGAAGGGATGATTAGTAATAGAATAGAGTAAAAAGGGATGGAGGTGAAGACATTTCTAATTCACATGTTTGCCAAACTAACTGTCTGGGAGATAGTAGAGATCAAACTCATTCTTGTTTATTCTTAGCAGTCCATGTTTTATTTATGCTTCTTTACCTTTATTCAAATGCATCAATTCTCTTTCGGTCTTCTTTATTCATTGTATGGCTTTCATATGCACTTGAGGTGATTGAATGTGCCATGACTCAGATCAAGTGCACATCAATTCTTGCCCTTTAAAATGCTATAGAGGTATTTTGCAGAAAATTTGACCAATATGATACATTATTTGAAATTTTGGGTATCATTTATATGAGCATTAACTGAAGAGTATAGTAAAATAAATTTCTTGACAACTTCAAACTTGTTTCCATTTACCATGATATAGTCTAATGGTTCAGTTGTGAGGATTCTTTTTTTCTTTATGTTGAGGTGCAGTCCTTACTCAGGGCTGTACTCTTTAATATTTATGAGTATGTGGTACAAATCCTCTTTGCTTTCAACAAGAAAGGCTGTTAGATCCATATCACAGATTGACAATGACTCTTCTTCCAATCCTGATGGTATTTTCTTTTTCATATAGACCAGCTTCCCAGATTATTTAATCAACATGTAGATTGAATAAATGTAGTGAGAAATATAATCAGGGCAGCTTGAACTTCTTCCTTCCGCAAAATTTTTCTTCTTCACATGCTACCTACTGAATTGGTGGAATATCAACTTTTTGGTACAGTTCCTGTGTATTCTTTCCATTCTCTCTTGATTTTCCTTGAATCATTCAATATTTTGCCCACAGAATCTTTCAAGATTGCAAATCTAGGCTTGATTATTTCCCCTGAGTTCTTTCAGTTTCAGATATGTTGAGTGTGTTCTTTCTTCATAGTTTTCTAATTCTAGGTCTTTCTGCATTTCATAATCATAATTAACATTTTTCTGCTTGAACTTTCCTTTGAAATGTTCTGTTCAGCGATTTGACCTCCATTTGCTTTAATTACTCTATGATTAAAGATCAAGTTTCAGAGTCTTCTGAAATCCACTTTGATGTTTTCTTTCTGTCCTCTCTTTTAAATGACCATTTGCATTTTTCATGTTCCCTGGTCTTGATGTCCTTATAGAGCTGATCTGGTCTGTTATTAGTGGTCATGTGTCAAATCTGTCCTTGAGATGTTCTCAAAATTCAAGTGGGATAGACCCAAGGCCACATTTTGGCTCTGGTGGATGTATTTTAATTTTCTTCAACTTTACCCTTCACTTATAAATGAGTAATTGATGGTCAGTTCCACATCCAGTCCTGGCCTGGGTTTAACAGCTGGCACTGAACTTCTCCATTGTCTTTTTCCACAATTGTAGTTAATTTGATTTCTATGTATTTCTTCTAGGGATGTCCATGTGTATAGTTGCCTTTTGTGTTGTTAAAAATGGATGGATGGGGCTGAGCCCCGGTGGCATCAGTGGTTGAGTGCGGGACTGCGGCCCGCGGGCTTGGCGGTTCAAATCCAGCGGCGGCTCTCAGGAGCAGCACTGGGGAGCACCCACGACCACCAGAGGCAGTGATGCCCACAAAAACAAAAATGGATGGATGTTGGCTGAGCTCTGGTGGCCTAGTGGTAGTGTGCGGGACTGTGGGCTACAGGGTTGACAGTACAAATCCAGCAGCAATTCTCCAGGAGCAAGGCTGGGCTTCCTACTCCCACCAAGGCAGTGATTCCACAAACAAACAAACAAACAAACAAACAAACAAAAATGGATGGATGTTGTTGGTTTCAAAAATTCTATCATGAAATCTTTACCTTTGTTACTATCACTGAGACCATATTTTCAAACCTTTGTTCCTTCTTCTTTGCTTCCGACTTTTACATTCTAATTGTCAATTATTATCAATATATCTTGATTGCATGTTTGTTTAATTTCTGACTGATGTTCTTGGTAGAATTCTTTAAGTTATTCAATTTATCTTCTGAGGTCGGTGCACAAATGTGAAAAAATACTTCCTGGCAGGTTTTGCAATGCCTTTTTGACAATGAATGCCACACCATGCCCCTTGATTGTATTATTTATTATTGGCATAGATAATTTTATGACTTTATGATTCAAAATGGCCAATAAGAGTCTATTTCAATTTATTAATGCCTGGGACATTGATCTTTATACATTCCATTTCATTTTAGGGGGTGGTGTGTTAGTCCTGGTAGACTAGAGGAACAAATTCAAGGACACGCATATCGATATAAGCAAAGGGTTTATATACAAAAGGAATGGGACATGGAGAAAGCATCCCAGCCCAGTCCAGTCCAAAGTAAAAAGTCCGATATTAACCCATATGCCTGAAATCAGTCTATAAAGTCTTCCTCTGACTCACGAAGTCACAGGTCAGTGGGTGCAGAATCCCGGTGCTGGCAGGGCACCTCACCTCCAGGGCTCAGGGTCCATCAACAGCAGAAGCAGCTCATTGCTGGCAGAGGTCTCCATCTGGGTGCCCCAGCTTCAAAGGTCTGGCTCCATCAGGGCAAAGCTGTGTGGTCTCTCCGCTGGCTCCTCCAGCTTCTTGAACGCTGTCAGCTTGTCTTGTCCATGATTAATCGTCTCTGAGACTAACTCTCAACAACTGGGGAAGATAGCTTCTCATCTTCACCTGGGAAATATCGTGAGATTTCTCAGAAGTCTCACTAGAAAGCGATATGCACATAGAGGCCTCATTGGCTACTCAATGGCTATCTCCAGATTAACAGGCTAGATTCCACCCCTACATTTCAATCATAAAATTAACATAAGCACATGACTGTCACAGGTAGATTGTTTGAATTATACTTACGGAAGCAGAAAACCACATCTTTTTTCCCCATGGAGCAGTGCGGGGCCTTAAACTACTGACCATTTGGTTAACAGCCAAGCACATAATCATGCACCACTTGTACTCTTGAATGCAGAATGCAAAAATAGGTATATTTTTGAAGAAAGAACCTTCCCTGAAGACATCATGGGCATTAGAAAAGCTGGGTTTAACAGTCAAGTTGAATTCTATATTACTTATTTTAATTTATTTTATTAACAACATCTAATCATTTTTATTAGACTCTCTTATAGCTATCATAGCATTTCATAGTTCAACCACATTGAGCAATATTTTACAATTAGTATCACACTCAATTTCAAAATATTTTCTTTCTTCTTGAACTTCTTGATAGCAGCTTTCCTTTTTCCCCTCCTTTTCCCTCCCCAGGAACCCTTATTATTATTTCGCTACAAAATCTGCCCCCCCAATACCTTATGTGAGCCAATATACCCATTCACACACAATTCTGTTGTTCAATTCCCTGGAGTGAAATCACCAATGCTATCAGATCCCTATCCCCATGACCCTACTTCCTGTACCTTCAGGGAATCATTAGTCCTGTTATTGCTTTTGAAAGGTGGCTATTTTGGTTTTCATGTACCAAAGCTTTTATATATACAAACGAACATACATAAATATAACATGACTAATAAGGTAAAACAAATAAAAACCATAATCGTAAGAGGAGTAAATGTTAAAGAAATAGAGGACATTTGTATGGTTAATCAGTCCTATACCGAAGACTCCAAATTTTCCTAAATACATGCATTGCATAGCTCAAGTTCCAATCATCAGCAAGTTTTTGCAGCTGTTTTCTCTTGCCGTTAGTTGTGTCCCATTAGCAAATGAATCCCACAGGATTTACCCAACTCATGTCATCATGGTTGATTCCACTTTGAGAAATTAGCTTCTTAGGCGGTCACAATTTGAGGTTCCTGGAAATTAAGTTTCCTGGCACCACCACTGAAAACACTCAGCTTCCATTCATTAGGCCTTCAGTATCTGACAGTGTTTTGAAATTATGCATAAGGTTTTCAGCAATTCCCTCCTCGAAGTGGACAACTAAATCCTTTTTCGTTGTTATTTGTCTGGAAACTCTGCTGAAACCTCTTCACTTTGGGTGACCCTGTTGGTATTTGAAATACCAGTGGTTCTAGCATCACCAAAACACACAAGCCACAGCAGATAGACAAATGGTCAAACCCGCATACTCCTTCCCAAATTTTAACACATGCAAATGCCCTAGTTCTATACTAATAGCTACTTATTGATCTATATGTACCTGCACTGCATGAGCACAATTAAGTGTTCTGGGATTCTAATTCTTTAGAGTTATCCATAATTTGTCATAATGCACAGAGTTGAATTCCTTTGCAATAGTCAATGAAGTACAGGTTGGCGACTTTCTGGTGTTCTCTGCTTTCTTCCAAGATTCATCTGAGATCAGTTAACTAACTATTTTAAAGAAGCAACATAATTAATATCATTGGCATCCTTACAACACTATACAATAAAACCCACAAGTTCAAGTTTCCTATTTCTATTGTTTGTTACCATTGATTTCGAACTGACTCATTTCCTGGGGCACTGGGAAACATCACCTAGACCTGTGCGGTCTTAATGACCTTTGAGGCCATTGTTGTGGCCATGATGTAAACAGTGCCTACTAATCCAGGAACTCATCTTCCAGCACTATACTGGAAAGTATTCCCTGGTGATGCACAACATCTCTGTGCATTTCTTTCATTGTCTCATACATCCACTGAAACCTGCCCACTATAGGTGCCTCTTCTGATATTTGAAATATCATTGCCCTCTTTTTCAGCAACTTGGAAGCCACCAGAGAATGAAAAATTTGTGTGGTGGCTTGCAGACAGTCTACTTCTACATATGTATCTATATGTGAAGTATTATTTATACTTTTCTATCAATAATCTTATGTGAGAAGTCAATAAAAGAAAAGGGAAACAAAATGAGATGCAGAAATTTTAGTCTCAATTAATCATATGAGAAAAACAATGCATTTCATAAAAGTCATAATGATTCATGTAGCTTTGTATGTATCTTAATTTTTAATATTTAATTTAATTTAAAATAACTGACACATGAAAGATAACTCTTTAACATTCACTTATTCAGTAGGTTTATGCTACTTGAAATTTTATATTGAATATATATTTAATAAAATATTAGAAACATATCCCATGGATGGATCTGTGCTTCTATGGAATGAAATATTCACTCTGGTGTGTTATTATTCAATGTAGAATGTTTATAATACAAGTGTCAGCCTTTTCCTTGACAGAACTCTAAGGATTCATTTTATTATATTTATATATTATGTGAGCCCTGGTGGCAGAGTGGGTTATCCTTTGGGCTGTTAATCACAAAGTCAACAGTTCAAAACCACCAACCAGCAGTTCCTCAGAAGAGAAATGAGGCATTTTATTCCCATAATTATTTACAGTCTTATAAACCCCTAAGGGTCTGTTCTGCTCTCTGTGGATAAATGAGGCGAGTTACAAGTCAGGATCCACTCCCTGGCAGTGACTTTGCTTTGGAGTTTGACCTCTAAAGAATAGACTTCAAATGGAGATGGAAAGTGTCTATGTGACAACATTCTAGGAAAAGATACAGTAAAGTAAAAGAATAATTTCTGCTCATGCTATACTTGGACCAATGAATTGGGATGTTTTTAAATATATGGACATTTTTGCAGACATTAAGTTTGCAAATGTGTTTGTAAATATTAAAAAGAGATATATGCATGTTGACTATTCATTTCATTAACTCACAAACTTACACTTATGGGAAATGATGAAGGACTATGTTATCAGTATTCAATTTGATGAAAAGCTAAAAAGCCTTCATAATATTAATTTTAATTAATCCAATAATATTAATTGCTTATGACTTCTTTCTCCCCACTCCCAGTTGGCAATCTGCAAGACAATTCTCACTCTAATTCAACTCCCAGTGTGCCTTCAACAAGAGACAGTCAGTTTGCCAGGGGACTGTGACCTCTGACCCCGACACATTCTTCCTAGAGTTGTGCTACCTTTGCACATTTAATGAACTATGGATGCAGTTAAAATATATTAGCATGGAAAACTGTTAGGATCTGTTATAAAAGTTCCATTGTTTCTCTGTGTCTAATTGAACTTTCACATTACAGAAGATGAGAAAAAATCAGTAGGATTATTTAATATCCCGTCCAATGTAGTGCTGATTATTAATATGCTAAACACATTGCTTTCAAGGCATTGACACCTAAAGACCACTAGAAGTATCAAAATGACTTCTCATTAATAACCATTATATTAATCACTGTTGCCCAGAACTAGAATCTGACTGAGAAATCCCCTGGTGGAAATTGCTATAATCGTTCAAACTACAGGAATGAATATTTTTCAGCATAATTACTGCTGTCATCTTATTGAAAAACATCCCATTAGATGGCAGCTTTTAGTTACGTAAATCGTGTTGATTAATTTTTAATTTCCAACATTTATATGACATTGCACAAGTAAAGATCTTTGATAATTTAAATGGTTAGCTAAGCAATTATTAAAATAACTTGCAGCAATTTGAACATTCATTTACTTACCAGAAGAACCATACATCATTAACTTCAGATTAAAATAAAGATTGAGAAATTGTAAGTGCTGAATTGATCGCAAGGATATGTGTTTCAGGGTGTTTTATAAAAATACCCAATGCCATATAAGAGGCCTCAGCTTCTATGACAAACTGTAACACAAATGCTTCAAAGCAAGGGAATCTAAATTATATTGCCATCCCAGCCATATGTGGAAGTACATATTTGTGCCCCTAGGCATACAATTTAAATGGTATATATTACCATGTTTCACTACTGCATTACTTCTTTTATTTAAAACAAACAGAATTTTCAGTCCTTATGAGCTAAGGATGATTTTTCATTCATAGTGATGTATTTGATATGTTTGACTGAGTTGGCTCTTCACAGCAGGTGCACATTCTTAGAAGCCTGCAGTGGCCTCATCTGTAAACAGGGACAAGGACCAAACTTGCTCGTAATGCTGGCTGGTGGAGCACGACTCAAGTTCCGTGCAACAATCTACGTGAATGTGATCCAGTCAATATGTCCAGTGACTGTCGCTGCTGTGTCTGTTGCACATCATGACGCCAGGCCTGACACACAGCAACTCCATACAAAGCAGAACTGAACATCCCATCTGTGTCATCTGCCCAATTGTTCTTCTGTTCGAGGCGGTTGTGGCAGCCGTTGGGCCAGACCAACTCATCGAAGGCCTTCCTCTTTTTCACTGCCCCTCCGTTTTACCAAGCATGACGTCATCCGGGGCCTGCCCTTGCATGATAAAATGATCATAAGATAGTCACAAGACAACGTCTCATCATCTTTCCCTTTAAGGAGCATTTTGGCAGTTGTGTGAGTCTGGGTAAACTAGAGGAACAAATTTCACAGACACACATATAGATATAAGGAAAAGCTTTATATATAAGAGAAATAGGACATTAAGAAAGCATCCCCATCCAGTACAGTACAAAGTCATAAGTCTGATATTAACCCATATGCCCGATATCAATCTATGAAATCACCTTCTGTCTCATGAAGTCACAGGTCAGTGGGTGCAGAGTCCAGGTGCTGGCAGGGGTCTCCACATGGCTCCTCGCTTCCAGGGCTCAGGGTCCATCAACAGCAAAAGTAACTCATCACTGGCAGAGGTCTCCATGTGACTACCCCAGCTTTAGAGGTCTTTGCTCCATCAGGGCAAAGCTGTGTGGTCTCTCCGTTGGCTCCTCCAGCTTTTTGGATGCTGCCATCTTGTTCTGTCTGTCATTCATCATCTCTCACTAACTTTCAACAACTGGGGAGATAGCTTCTCATCTTCATGAGGGAAATATTGCGAGATTTCCCAGAAGTCTCAGGAGAAAGCCATGCCCACAGAGAGGCCTTATTGGCTACTCAATGGCTATATCCAGATTAACAGGCCAGACTCCACCCCCACATCTCAATCATAAAATTAACATAAGCACATGACTGCCACAGCAGTACTTTTTCTAAGACAGATATATTTGTTCTTTTGATAGCCCATGGCACTTTCGCCAACACAACAGTTCAAATGCATGCATTTTTCCTTGATCTTCCTCATTCAGTGTCTAACTTTCACATGCATAGAAGGCAATGGAGACTTCCATGGCTTGGGTCAGGCATACTTGAGTTCTCAAAGTAAACCCTTTTAAAAAAATAGTTTAAAAGGTCTTTTGTAGCAGATTTATCCAATGCAATGTCATTGATTTGTTGACTGTAATTTTCATGAGCATTGATTGTAGATCCAAGAAAAGTGAAATCCTAGATAACTTCCAACTCCCCCCACAAAAAATTATTGTGATATTGATCCAGATGTGAGTATTTTTGTTTTCTTTACACTGAGTTGTAATCCATACTGAAGGCTACAATCCTTGATCTTCATCACCAAGTACTTCAAGTCTGCCTCACTTTCAGCAAGCACGGTTTTGTCATCTGCATGATGCAAGTTATTAATTCACCTCCTTTCTATCCTGATGACATATTCTTCTGATGACAGTTTCTCTGCTTATTTGTTCAGTTAATAGATTGAATAAGTATGATGAGCAGATAGAAGTCTAACACACACTTTCCTGATTTAAACCATGCAGTATTCCCTTCTTCTGTTCACACAATTGCCTCTTTATCCATGCACAAGTTATGAAGTTTTCTGGAATTCCCATTCCTCTCAAGTCTATCCAAGCTCTGCTGAGCCACATAATCAAATAATTTGGTATAGTCATTGAAACACAAATAGCCATCTTTCTGGTATTCTCTGCTTTGAGTCAAGATCAGGAATAACACCAGTCATGATATTTCTTGTACATGTCCTCTTGTGAATCTGGAATGAAATGTTTGCAGCCTGCTATCAATGGATGGCTTCAATGGTTTTTGGATGATCTTCAAGAAGATTTTATTTGTATGTGGCATCAAAATAGTGCTGGTGATTGTGATGAGAAATCAGAGATAAATGATTCTTACAATTTCTCATGTCTTAATTCTTTAAATAAGTGGCCATTTTAAGCCTCTTTAATGTAAAGTAGATAAAGAGAATGGGATACACGATAAAGAAAAAGAACTGACCAAAAGATTTCAAGAGTGATAGAAGAAAACCAAGTCAAGCATTATAGTGAAATATAAAAAGACCCGATATTAGAAAGTTAAAAGGGAAAAATTCAGCAAACATTTCTAAAGCTGAAAAAAAAACAGAAAAATGCAAGCCTCAAATTATAATATTGATGAATTATAATGGTCTTAGTGGTAGAGTTAAAGCTGAAAATTTAGTGATAAGATTTTCCAAGGCCAATGTCTTTCATCACAAATACCTTTTTTCAACAACACGTGGACTTCTCCAGATGGAACACACAGAAATCAAATGGATGACATCTGTGAAGAGATGCATTTAATATCAAGAGCTAAAATAGGACCAAGGAAACAATTGTGGAGCTGACCAATAATTACACATATGTAAATTTACATTGAAGCATAAGGAAATGAAAACAAGCCAAGAAGAACCAAAATACAACTTTGAGTCTATCTCACTGGAATTTTGAGAACATCTTAAGAACAGATGTGATGCATTGAACACTGATGACAAAATACCTGATGAACTATAGAATGTCATCAAGAATAGCATGTATGAAGAATGCAAAAGGTATGGAAAAGAAAGGAAATAAAGCAAAAGTCAAAGGAAATGTTACAAGAGCCTCTGAAGCTTTCTCTTAATAGTAGAGGAGCTAAAGTAAATAGAAAAAAAGATAAAGTAGAAGATTTGAACAAAAATTTTCAAAGGGCAACTTGAGAAGACCAAATAAAATATTATGATTAAATATGCAAAGACCTAGAATTAGAAAACCAAAATGTTAGATCATGCTCAGTTTATCTTACACTAAAAGAATTGAAGAAAATTCAGGGCTCAAGTTTTAATACTGAAAGAGGCAATGAACAAAACATTGAATGATTCATGAAACATTAAAAAAGATGGAAAGAATATACAGTCACTGTACCAAAAAGACTAATCTACATTAGCATATAATCACAAAAAGTGATATTGATGGAAGACGTTCAACTGACTGTAAGGGATCCAGAATTGTATCCATTTTGACTAAGGGTGGGATAGAACAATATCATTGATATCAAACGCTTTTGGAGATAATTTTAAAATGGTTGTATCAGTAAATTGGTATGAAACTGTCAGAAATGTCATTCAAATTTACGAGAGAATGTGAAACAGGTAGCATCTTGGATGATGTCCAATAAATGTCTGAAAGCAGAGATTTCCAGAAATATGTTTACTTGTATTCTATTTGCTGCACAAATGTTTTCAACTGTGTGAACTATAACATACCATGGATGGACTTTAGAAGAATAGGAAATCCAGAACCCTTTATTGTGCTCAGAAGGAACATGAAATCAAGAGAAATGTGGGGGACCAGAACAAGGGATTTAAAATCAGGAGAGTTGTGTATCAGAGTTGTGTCCCGTCCCCTAACTATTCAACCATCTTAATGAGCAAATAGCGAAAATTGACTATATATGAGTAGGAACACAACATCAGGATTTCAGGAAGGCTTGTTAACAACATGTGATATGTAGATGACACATTCTTGCTTGCTGAAGAATGTGAGGAGGACTTGAAGCATTTGCTGATAAAGATCAATGTGTGGTAAATTTGTATAAAAACTAACAATATTATCACAAGTAGACCATTAAGTAGCATCACAATAAACCATAAAAAGATAAAAAAAAACTCCCAAGAATTTCATCTTACTTGGATCCTCAATCATTGCTCATGGAAGCACCAGTTAAGAAATCAAAGGAAGCATTGTTTTGGGTGAATCTGCTGCATAAGACCTCTTTAAAGTGCTGAAAAGGGATATTACTTTGAGGTTAAGCTGTGTCTGACCCAAGCCAGACACATCTTATGTGTATGTAATCATCTTATATGTATACAAATGTTGAACATTGAATAAGGAGGACAAAAAAACCCCAATGATTTTGAATTATGGTGCTGAAAAAGAATATTGAAAGCATTAGAGACTTCCAAAAAAATAACAAATCTACACTGGAAGAAATGCAGCAACAATGTTCCTTATTAGCAAGGAGGGGGAGACTGGCTCATTAACTTCATTATCAGGCTTGGTAAAGTAGAGGTGCAACTAAAAGAGGAAGACCTTCAAAAAGGTGAATTGACTGAGGAAATACAATTTGCTCAAGCATAACAATTATGAGGATGGCGTAGGACTGGACAGTGCTTGTTCTGTTGTGTGTCTATGGTCATTATGAATCAAAGTCGACCTCATAGCAACAACAATAGAAGCTAGCAAGAGAGAAAGTTAGGAATGACTGCTGCATTAGACAGCCAATGGGAGGATGAAAAAGTAAGCCATTTTACTTGTCAATCAATGAGTGAATGCATTGATGTGAATGTTGAGAGAAAGAGATGTTGCAATAATAATTTTTTGAAGACCCCACCCAATTCAACTCGATCCATTTTGGAACTTCAGAAGTTTAGAACTAAATTCATTTCATTCACCAAAGTGATCTGACATTCTGCTTTATATGTGGGAAATGCAGCTCTGAGAATCAGAATAACTTGCTTAATGCAGTTATAAATGAAAATGGTAACTGTTGCCATACGTTGCCATAATTCTGAATACCACAGAGTTTTCACTATATACTCTGTGGCTATGATACATTTTGCCAGATGCTACCAAAGAATTCTTGAGGCACATATATATAGAAAATGTTAAATATGTTAAATGACAACCAACTCCAAGGTAATTTTCAATCTTTTCTACAAGACTCATAGTATTCCAAAGCAAGTCTATACATTTCCTTAAAAATTTTGATTTCACCTTTATGAAATGAATATAGAAAGAGAAATGAATAATGGTTTAGTTTTCCTTAGGATTAATATATTTTAGAAAAAAGATTAATATATTTAGGAACAATACTGAATTTATATGCCTCACAAAATCACTCTCAGTTTTATAATAGAGAAAAATCTCAAGATAAAGCAAGAATAATATAGTCAGTATTCAGTTGATAGTTTACTGTTGCAGTAAAAATATCATTTCTAGCAATTTCGTCAATGAAATAGCATAATAGATGTAACATTATTTTGCTTTTTCTGCCTAATTAAAGCTTATGAAACAAGCTATTTGTATTGAGTTTTGTATTTCCTACAGCATTCAGTCTGAATAGATGCTCATTTACCATTCCTTTAATTACTTCTTTCCTGTACCAGGTGGATAATTTTTGTCCCACAAACCTCCCTCGTGGACACCCACACACCATTTCCCAATCCCTCATTCGCCATGAATAGAACATTTTAAAGACAAGATAAATTGACTTCATTTTAAAATTGCAAGTGAGCATCACAAGAAAGTTTGGTATAAGTTGATTTCTTAGCCCTTGACTCTAGCGTGGACCATATCCATTATGGAAATTTGACTTTCCCACCAATATTTGCTTAAGTGCCTGATGTAGGAGGAAAAAGACTGAAGTTATATCAACTAATTTTCTCTTGAGGCACCTCTATTTTGAAGCCCCTCTGATGTTAATTGACATAGTGCTTGATTAACTTTCATGTGTATGACAATGACTTAAAGACACAGTAAACTGGTTTCTGCACAACTGCAATGTTAAATGGCAAGAGCGGGCTATCTGCTCTTTAGGACCAAGGCAATGCTCACATTTTGTACAGACATTATTCTTTCATGGAAATCGTTTATCTCTTTTAACTTTTTCCCCATGATTTATGATTCATCTCTAGATCTTCTGTCAAAGAGTTTTAGTCTTCAATAAAACTCTGTTTCGGTTGGGAGAAATGTCTTAAAAGGTCATTCTCAAAATTAGGAACTACAATAACAAGAAACCATGTAAATAATGAGATTTACGAATGTTTCAAAAGCCAAATACTTTATTAAGAGCTTTTTTAGGGCACAATTTCCATTAATCTGCACAAACGTTTTTTGGAGTAAGTACTCTTATTTTCTTCATTTTATGATGAGAAAGTGAACTTTTGATTTATTTACCATCAAATTTCCAAAGCTAGGAAAAATGGATTCTCTCCTTTAAGTAAAGTATATCTATTTTCCCAAGTAGTTCTTAATTTAAAATTTGCTAATATGAACTCTCTCTTATTTAATTATGACTTAATTTTCTACCATGTCCCAAAAAAAACTTTTAACTAGGAATTTAAAACTCTGTCTTGCATTGTCCAGACAATCTTAAAATTTTAATTTTAGTTATTAACTAATAATTATTCATTTTAATTTGTAATATTGTTATTAATTATTAAGTTAGATCCATGTGAAATTTCAATAAATTTTCTATATACTAGATATTGATAAATAGTGCCATCTGAAACTCTTATAGATAAAAATATTTTGCAGGAAACAATATATATGCTAATAGGTTATATCAACAAAATATGTTATTATGTTAACCACAATTTCCTTAGCCATGAAGCAGAGAATTTAGTATTGAACTTTCAGCATTTACTAAATAACTTAATGTTTTCTTATTTTCGTCACCTTTCCAGATCTTAGTGATGCAAATAAAAATCTTGTATTGATAGATGTAATTATTTGCTCAGTCTCGCATGCACACCTCAGAATATTTGTCGTAGCACTGAGAAGAGAAAGCCACAGACACACTTAACAGAGTCAATGTATTGGAAAAGTCAGACATATTGCGCAAGCTATTTCATTTGGTTTCACATTAAACAAGAAAATAAAACACTTGAGTTTTCTCCAGAAGGTAGAGGCCTGCTTTTGAACCGACTGAAATGTGCTTGAGTGAAATTTAGGCTACATATTTTTGGTTTAAAATTAAGTTACTGTCTGTTGTTGTGGCTCGTTGCCATTGCGTCAGGCTCCGAAAGGTGGTGACCCCTTGCTCCGCAGAAAGCAGCTCTGCAAGGTCCAATGCCCGAGGCCATTCATTGACGCAGTCACTGTCAATCCGTCCCCTGGAGGGGCCTTCCTCTTTCTCGGCACCTTACCTAACAGAATGTCCTTCTTCAGGGACAGGCCTCTCCTGACAGAATAGCCAAAGCATGGAAGACGAAGTATCACCATCCTGGCGTATACGGAGCTCTTTGGCCTTACCTCTTCCGAGACAAATGAGTTTGTACTCTGAGCAGTCCGCGGTACTTTCAGTAGTCTTTTCAAGCACCACCAGTACTTCATTTTTCCTTATGCAATGTCCAATATTCACCGGCATTTGAGGCAGTAGTGAATACCAGGGCTGGAGTCAGGCACGGCTTAGTTCTCAAAGTGATATCCTTGCGTGTAAACAGTTAAAGGAGGTCTTGTGGGGCAGATTTACCCAATGGAATGTGTCTTTTGGTTTCTTGACCACTGCTTCCATGAGCATTGATTTTAAACCCAACCAAGGCAAAATCCTTCACAGCGTCAACCTTTTATCCATTTATCATGATGTTATCGAATGATCCAGTTGTGAACATTTTGGTCTTAATTACATTGAGTTGTAATTCATACTGACGGCTATTATCCTGGATCTTCATCAACGAATGTTTCTAGTTCTCCTAGCCTTCAGCAAGCAAGACTGTGTGATGTGCATAGCATTGGATAATAAACCTTCCTCCATTCCTAATATCACATTCTTCTTCATATAACCTAGCTTATCTGATGAATTGCTCTTCATCCAAATTGAACAAGTATGGTGCGATAGTGCAGCTCAAACACACACTCTTCCCAATTTTGAACAATGCAGTATTCCCTTGTTTTGTTCATACAGCAGCGTCTGTTGTTTTATTAACTCAACGAACACTCAGTTTTATTGCCATGGCTATGTACCCTTGCTTTCCCTGGCTTTGACATTCGGGAAAGGGAATCTTGTCAGCTAGTTAGCACACACATATACACCTACCAAGCTCAAGGCACTTGAGGTGCGGTGAAGGTCTGTGGTGTGATTGCCACTTTCAGAGTTCAAAGTGTCTCACCATGAATAGGGGACCTAACTATAGCTCCGCTGGACACATGGAGTTTCTGCCTTTTGTGGGAACAGGTCCGGCACTCAGTGAAGTGAGGGCGATGGAGTCAATTTCAATTGTTCACATAGACTCTCGAGACCCGGGTCAATGGTGCAGATCTCTAAAACTGAGTCTTGATGCATGTACAAGTTACTCTTATCAGTCAGCTACTTTTGAGACTACCTTAACATTAGCATTGTCACAGATGAAAGTTTACAGTGCTACCATTTGAATTAACAGAGAGTGAGGTCTTAGGGTCATTCACTGTATTTTTCCCATGAAATTGATAATATCCACAAGAAAGAACATATTTACTTTAGAAATAAAATAAAAATAAATGTGACTGTTGTCACCTATAGGAACAGTCAGACAGTCTTAAGTCCAATAATAAGTAGGTTCTCAGTGTTCCTTATCTCCCTGCAATGACCACCCCTCTTAAAGACAGCTCATATTCCTTGTCATTAATTGGTCAGCGCTAAAGTATCTCACCATTCAAGTTGTTCTCCACTTCACAGTATACTTTTAGGATAGATAACCAGAACACACAATAGTACTGTGTACTTCTCTAGGATAAACAATTTCACACTATCTTTTTTAGTGAAGAAAAAGATGAGCAGGAAAATTTAAAGGCCAACTCAAGAATACATAATGAAATGTTCAAATACCTAGATTTAGAACGTTTAAAAAAACACTTAGAAAACCCCAAGCAGAAAGAATTCAAGAGAAATTTAAACCTTCAATTTTATTATTTAATGATTCTTTGAGCAAAATATTGAATGTGCAGGAAGCATCCAAAGAAAATGAAAGGAACACACAGTTACTGAGCTGAACTGACAGTATTGAGTGAAAATGTCTAAACTAATAAAAACATTAACAAACAAATGAAACTTCCAGAATTCATGAAATATTCATAGAAAATTTCCCACAAGTCCAGGCAGCACTGGAAGCACTCATTAGTTTTTGCTAAGAAATGTGGAAGAGAGTTACTGGAAGAGAGTCACCTAACATAAAAAGACACATGTGTGTGCCTATTCTATAGAAAGGTGATCTAATTGAATGTGAAATGTAGAATATAATGGAAGTCAAATTAGCTGAATATAATTAACTAATGTAATGTTTTCCAAAGTAGGAAATGCTACTCACCTGAGGTCTGGGGCTAGGGGGACCAGACCAATTCGGTTGCAGGGGAGCTGCAAACACAAATATCCACACTTTATGCTGAACTACGATCTATAGTACAAATATTTTAAATTGACAGGTGGGCACTAGAAATATTTTTTTTCCTGAAAAAGTCAAATAACTTTGGAAACGTACATCAAAAAAGAACTGCCAGAAGTTCAAACTAGTTTCAGAAGAGGATCATGGAATAAGGGATATCATTTCTGAGGTCAGAAGAATTGAGTGAAGATAGACAAAAACAGAAAGATATTTACTTGTCACGTACTGATTGTGTTAAGTCATTTGGCAGTGTGGATCAAATTGTAAAGAAAGCAAATTCCAGAATATTTCATAATAATCATGTGGAACCTGTGCATAGACCAAATGGATGCTTTCCTAATAGAACAAAGGAATAGTTTAAATTCAGGAAAGGTAGGGCTTGGGGTTGTATCCTTTTACTACTTTTATTCAATTGCATGCTGAGAAAATAGCCGGATAAGTGAGACTATACGCTGAGGAACTCAGCTTCAGGATAGGAGGCAGACTTACAATCTAAAATATACAGATGACCCAACTTTGCTTGCTAAAAGTGAGGAGTTAGATCACTCGCTGTTAGGACCACAGCTGTTACTATGGGTTGCAATTTAATATACAGAAAACCAACATCCCTACAACTGGACCAGTAGAAAATATCATGATAAGTGGAAAAAGTAGACTGACCTTAGCAAAAAACTCATTTACTTGGCTCCCCAATCAAAGCTGATGGAAGCAGCAGTCAAAAAATCAAATGATTGCTGCACGTGGTAGATACACTTTTAACCTGTTAAAGAGCAAGTATGTCCCCTGAGGATTAAGGTGCACCTGACCCAATTGATGGAATTTTCCATCCCCTCAGATGCATGTGAAACTTGGACTGTGAACAAGGACAACTGAAGAAGAATTGGTGCCTTTTAATTTATTATTACCATTCATCATTTGGTTGGGAGGTCTTATAGATATCAACACATGCCATAGTTCAATCACATCGAGCAGTATGGTACAATCGCTACCACAAACAGTTTGAAAATCTTTTCTTTTATAAACATTTCATCGAGGACTCTTATCTTGTAGCAATTCATACATCAATTGTATCAAGCACACTTGTATAGAGGTTGCCACCATTATTTTTTAGACATTTATTTTCTACTGAGTTCTTGGTGTCATCTCCTTCCCTCCACCATGGTCCCTTGATAAATTATTATTTCCACATCTTATACCAACCGCTATCTCCCTTTCCCCATGGCTTCAATTGTGTATCCCCCCTCCCTCCCATCCTCTCTGTGCCTTCCCCCTGCCCTTCTTGTATCACTAATACCATTTCTGTTCCTAGATTCCATGTGTCGTGAGCTCTTATGTCTTATCTGTACCTGTGTACATGCTCTGGTATAGCCTATAGTGAAAGGCAGTACTAGGGTCATAATAGTGGAGGTGAGGAAGCCTCAAGACACCACAGGAATATTATGAGTTTTATTGATGCTTTGCTGCACTCTGATTGACTCATCCCTTCCCAGTGATTCTTCTAAGAGGGGTTGTCCTATTATCTACAGAAGGACTTTGAATCTCTACTCTGATCCCTCTCATTCTCAACAATATGGTTTGTTTGTTTTAAGTCTTTGGATGCCCCTTACCCAGTCCTGATGACACCTCATGATTGCACAGACTGGTGTGCTTCTTCCATGTGGGCTTGTTGTTTTTCTGCTGGATGGCTGCTTGCTTAGGTTCAAACCTTTAAATCCCCAGACACTATATCTTTTGATAGATGGCTACCATCCACTTATTTAATCATATTTCTATATGCACCCATTTTGTGCTGGGAGGGTGAGTATTACAGAATGTCAGGTTTTCAGAACAAAGTGTTCTTGCATTGAGGGAGGGCATAATCAGAGGCTCCAAGGCCATCCATAACCTCAGTGTATTGCCATATAAATATACATATAGGGCCAATACCATTGTCTTTATGAATTAATGTATTAACATTTGTACACACCTATGCTTAAACTTCTTATATGCTTATGCGTCTTATATACACTCCTATGCTTATACCTTTCCATGATAATTCCCTCTGTTTCCTTTCACCTTCCTCCTGCCCCATCATCACACTCAACATCCAGCTCTTAGAAATTCCTCTCAGCTAGTTTGCTGTTGCTCCAACACCTCCAGGATCTGAACATCCTAGTTGTTGATGATAATTCCCTAGCTGTTCCCTGTCTAAGCACTTGCTTGCTCAACGATCCCTTCCTCCACCGCCTTCTTCCCCCAGCCCCTCTGAGACTGTCTGCCCTGTTGTTTTCTCCTCGAGCTTCCTGCTTGAAAAAGGGGGGGGAACCCTTAATTCCAGGATTGTCAGCTGACCTTTCTGCCTGTCTCCTCACTGGTCCTCAGGGACTTCTGGGAGCTGCCTCTTCTTGGGGGAATTCTATTGTTGGGACTCTGCAGGGGCTTTCTTGGCTCCCGTTGTTGTTCTGCTATGTTCCCTTCTTGGTTCTGGACCCTTTTTGGTCCAGACTGTCCCTTTTCCTTTCTCCTTATTGGTTAGCTTCCTTGTGGGTGTGAGATGCCAGTCCGTCTCCTCAACCAGTATGTTTAGTGCTGTTCTCTGTAGTGCAGATGTCTATAGAGGGATCAGCTTGGCTCTGATTGGGGCCAGCCCTGTAGCTCAATATTTTCATGCATTCCTCCATGTGGTCATGTTGCTCTCAGGCTTTGGTGCACATGGTGGGGTCTGCATGCATGCTCCCAATTCTGTGGCGACATAAGCAATATTCTTCCCCTGGGTGGGTTAGTGCCCTGCACCCCATGCCACCGTTTCCCCCCCACTCTTTTTCTTCCTCCCCCTTTCCCCTTCTTTGCATTGGAATGATATGTGGCTACTTGGGTTTGTTTGAACCTCCCCCCAATTGCCTGTACCTCCACGCATGTCGTGTGAGGTAAGTGCCTTTTCTTCAATGCCTACTGTACTGATTATACTTACCTCAGGGGACTAATTTGTACTTGTTCCTCTGTGATTGGCTAACTTGCTTAGCATAATTTCCTCAAACTCTTCCCATGAAAAGACATTTCATGTGATCCTCAATTCTTTTTAGTGATGCAAAGCACTCCATTGTGTGTATGTGCCTGAGTTTACTAATCCACTTGTCTTTCGATGAAAATTTAGATTGTTTCTAATTCTGTATAATCATGAATTGTGCCACAATAAACCATTGGAGCACAGATGACTGCATATGATTTATCCCTTACCTTTTCGGGGTATATGCCCAGTAGAGGGATAGCTGTGTCATAAGGTAAATCAGTTTCCATTTGCTTTAACTATCACCAGATTTCTTTCCACAGAAACTGTACATATATACAAGACCACCAGCAGTGGAGAAGAGTTCCTATATTACCACATCTCCATCCAACATGTGTTGATCTATGATTTTTTGATTAGGGTTATCCTCAAGGGTGTTGGATGATATCTCAGGGTCATTTTAATTTGCATCTCACTGATGGCTAATGGTCAGGAACATTTTCTCATATGTGTATTGGTCATTGGGTCTCCTCCCTCATAAAACTTTGTTCAGGTCTTTTTCCCACTTCCTCCGGGGCTTATTTTTTTCCCTCTTTTGCAGACTAGGAGAGTACTGCAGATTTTAGTAATAACCCCTTTGTCTGTTGCGTCATTGCTAAAAATCCTCTCCCAGTCTGTGGGTTCTCTTGTAACCCTCTTGGTGAAGTCTTTTGAGCACACATGTGTTTAACCTTAGTACACCCCACTTGTTGATTTCAGGTTCATCTGAGTAATGCAGTTAGCCTATGTAACCACTGAACCAAGGTTCTTAGGTTTGTTCCAAGTCCTTCATTGATGGTCCTGATAGTTTGGGATTGTACTTCTAGCTCTGTAATTTTTGTTGAATTTGTTCTTGTGCATGAGGTGAAGTAAGGGTCTTGTCCCCTTTTTCCACAGAAGGATAGCTATTGGGTCCAACACCACTTTTAAAGAGGACGCCTGTCTCCCATTTGATCATTTTCAGCCCTTGACAAAGATTAATTTCCTATATGTTTGGTGGTTTCATTTCTGGGTTTTCTGTTCTTTGCCATGGTCTGAGTATCTGTCATTATACCAGTACCTTGCTGTTTTGAGCATTTTGGCTGTGTAGAAGGTGTTAATAACAGGTAAAGCAAGCCCTCCAGCTTTTTCCTTCTTCATAAAGAGCCCTCCACTTTTTCTAGGCTTCTTCCTTCTCCATATGAAATTGATGGTCAGCTTTTCCAATTCTTGAAGAACGTTGTTGGTATTTGAATCAGTGTAGTGTTAAACTTATATAGTGCCCTGGGTAAGACCAACATCTTTAGTATATTGAGTCTTCCAATCCACAAGCATGGGATATTCTTCCATTTGTGGAGGTCAATTTTGGTTTCCTCTAATAGTGTCCTATAGTTTTCCTTGCAGAAGTCTTTTTGTCTTTGGTTAAATAGATCCCTAGATATTTCAGTTTATTCTTGGATATTGTGAAGAGTAGTGCCTTTTTGATCTCTTCTTCCATGGTCTTTGTCTGATCCATATTACAACCCAATAGACTTCTATTTGTTGGTCTTGTATCATGCCTGTGGTAGTTATATAAGCATTTTTCAATTTGAGAGGATTAAGAGTGAAAGGATGGAGTCTAGCTTGTCAATCAATGGTTCTCCGTGGGCATGGCCTTCTCCTGATGATTCTGAGAACGCCTGTATTCCTCCTGTTTTCCTCTCTCTTGCTGCTCATTCTCCGGGAGACATTGCAGCTGACAAGACAGCTGGAACTACACTAATGCCCTGAGCTGGAGGAACCATGTGGAGACCCCTGCCAGCTCTGAGATGCTTATAACACTTCTGGATTCACAAGACTTCCCACCCAATGGCCTGTGATCTTCCTGCATTCAGTGTCTCTCCATGTGTTTCATGAGTCTCAAGAGGACTTTATGGACTGGCATTGGACTTATGGACTTGATCTGGATTGGGCTGGGATATTTTCTCAATATTCAAATGCTCTTGTATATAAAGTTCTTTCTTATAAACATATGAGTTTCTATGAATTTGTTTCTCTAGCCAACCGGAGCTAACACATTATGGTACCAGGAAAGGGGTACTAGAAAAATAAATCATGAAAATGAAGAGTGAATGTTAGTTTGACCTATCCCTCACGGTAGTTTCTCTTCTTTGGATAGCCAGACATCAGATGTGCCTATGCTGCTTATTGGGTTATTTTCTGGAAATAATATGGGAAGTTAAAGTTTTGATTATTTAGTTTGGTAGTTGCCTTTAATTATTCCCATTTGAAATGGTGAAAATGAATGTGACTAATGAAATATATTTTGAGTTTAGGGGGAGAAATCACTGTTTGAATTTCTCAGAGATGCTACTAAGTGAGAATGGCTGGGTCAAATGGCTGACAGAATGCCTGGATCTGGCTTGATACTCTCAAGAGGCCTAATCCCATATTTTATATAAATAGGTTAGTTTAATAGGGATAAGCTAAGTAATGTTTGAACTTGACTATTTTAGAATTGAATTTAGGATCTGACTCTACTTTTATACTGATTTCTTCTGTTTAGTATCGTTGATATCGATGATTACTGGAGAGTCTTGAAAATAGAGAGTTTATAAGTCCACTTGCCTTGAGTCATTAAAATTTGGATTTTTAAATGGATTTAGGACACACCTGCAAGGAAGGCTTTGAAAATATATGCTCCACTCAGAGTTTTACAATACTCAGGATATTTGCATTCCAAAAGAACTGTCTAGGGGATTGTTGACAGATTGAAGAAAAAAAGGGAACTCTTTCAATTTTTGAAGTTGAAACTAGTCATTTTCATCAGAAACTGGAAAAAAATCTGGACCCATAAAGAAAACTCCTCTCTAGGACTGAATGTTAAAGGAAGCCTGTGCCAGCCTGAAATGCCGGTTAGGTGGCCACCTGGATTTAGTTGTTGAGTGGAAGTGGGAGAAATGCAGCAGTGAAGAGACAAGTTGAGTCTGGACACTGATATCTGTGGACATGATTTATAGGAACTAGAGAAGACAAGAGTGGGTTGAGTTGTCTGAAGTTCATGATCTAACACAAGGGGACTAGGTTTGTTGAGAATTTGTGATAAGACCATGGTCTAAAGGAAAGATGACCTATGGACACCCTGGTGAGTCTAGATGAGACAGTTCACAGTGAGGTGACCAGACTCTGACCAGGATAAGCTTGATATCAGTCTATAAAGTCTCCTCCTGACTCACGAAGTCACAGGTCAGTGGGTGCAGAGTCCCAGTGCCAGCAGGAGTCTCCCCATGGCTACTCGCTTCCAGGGCTCAGGGTTCATCAATAGCATCCAGTTATGGTAAAGCAATTCAGTGCTGGCAGAGGTCTCCATGTGGTTTTTCCAGCTTCAGAGGTCTGGTTCCATCAGGGTAAGGCCATGTGGCTTCTACTCCAGCTCCTCCAGTTCCTCGGAGACTACCATCTTGTCTTGTCTGTCATTCATCATCTCTGAGATTGACTCCCAACAACTGGGAAGATTGCTCCTCATCTCTACCAGAGAAATACTGCGAGATTTCCTAGAAGTCTCTGGAGAAAGCCATACCCACACAGAAGCCTCATTGGATACTCAATGGCTATCTCCAGATTAACAGGCTAGACTCCACCCCTACATCTAAATCATGAAATTTGACATCTTGAATACATGACCACCACACAAACTTTCATTGGTACTAGAATATAATTAAATGATTATAGGATTAAGGTGTGAGTGTTACATACTTGCAATCATTAGGCATAGCATATCCTTGTTTTGTTCACTTGTACGTTGCTTTGTCTAAATGGGAATGATGCATATTGAGTGATATGCATTTCAGTTTCATCCTGTTTAGTACAGATATGATTGTATTATTGTTTGCTTGAAAATTTCATGTAGCTAAAGAATTGTATGAAAGTGTCCAATTGACCTGGAGTGGTCTGTGGTAGTTATGCAATCTTTTGTTAATTTGAGAGAATTAAGAGTGAAGGGGTGGAGTCTAGCCTGCCAATCAGGTCTTAGCAAAAGAAACCTCTGTGTCAGCATGGCCTTCTGAGGATTCTATGAACTTCTGTATTCCTCCTGTGGGCTTTGTTGTTTCCTTACAAGATGACCACCTTTTTAACTACAAGTCTTTAAGACCCCAGATGCTATATCTTTTAATAGATGGGCACCACCAACTTTCTTCACCACATTTTGCTTATGAGCCATTTTGTCTTCTGTGGTCATCAAGAAAGTGAGTATTACACAATGCCATGTGATTAGAACAAACTGTTCTTGTATCTTGCATTGAGGTAAGATTTAAGTAGAGGTCTGAATTCCATCTGCTTTCTTGTTGCATTTGCTCATATATACAAATATAAACAGATACATACATATACACATTTTTCAATATATATAGCAACTATATAAAGTCATAAATTTATATTAATATATAAATCACAAAAGGACTATATTTTATGAGACCACTATTATAAAAAGTTAAGAAAAGAAGACTAGTGGAAGAGAAGGAAGAGTAAATCATTAACTAGAGTGGGACACCTGTGAACTTGGGTGAAGGAGAAAGCAGCATACAAACACGAGGACATTAATACAAAGCAATCAAGGTAAAGGGAATGGATGATAGCTAAACAGCTCCGGTGGCAGATAGAAGCACCAATACACACATTTCTGCAAAAACAATAATATTAGTTTATAAGAGGATACACAGACTCAAGTTAAATAGGTATGGGAGAGGTTATGGAACTACACACACACATATATTTCTGCATATGTATTTACCTCAGGTATAATTATATCCATCCACATAGTACAGAAGACAGGGGAGGAAAGTTATAACATCTTTTTAGTTATAGCCAAAAGTCTCGAGGGAATCAGTCCTGAGCATGGAGGCTCAGGCTAACACTCTTGAGGACAGCAACATCATTTAGCACAAATGAGCCACAGTCTGTGTTCTATATCCTATTTTGGTGAATTGTGGCTAGAGTCTGAAAAGCGTATGAGGGATCATCTAACATGCAATACCTGAGAAAGAGAAAGACGCATAGAAAACAAAGGACAATGAACCATGTTAATCACAGTACCCATGACCTTGATACCAGAAGAAGAAGGTCTCTGGCCACACTACTGGAATGAACCACAGTAGAAGGGAGAGAGGGAGACAGGGTCAGCATTTTCTCAGAGATAAATGCAGGAGATATAAAAGAATAGAAAAGGATACCAATTGGAAACAAGAAATAAATCTGTTACATGGTGGGGATTGTGAACAGGGTCATGGAACAGAAAGTGTATGAATAATTAAATGGAAAAATGATTTTATCTGTAAAGCTTCACCATAACCACCACTAAAATTTTTAAAAAATAGAAATAAAGATTCAATAATATACTGAAATCTGATTGAGGGAGGGTTTGAACATTTTTTTTTAAACTTACTAACAAGTCATGCCAGCTTCTAGAAACTCTCTAGGTCAGGGTAGTCCTGCCCTTGTGGCTTTCCGAGATGGCCACTTTTTCTGGGAGTAGAAGGTTCTCTTTCTCCTGAGGGTTTGAATTTGGAGATCAATTAACTTTTCCCCCCACTTTTTCCTGGCAGTTGATGGTACTTTTAATATCATTTTCCAACACCATAATTCAAACATATCAATTATTTTTATATCTCTTATTCATTGCTCATCTTTCACATGAATGTAAGGCAATTGGGTCAGTTTGCTTTCTAAGACTTTCAAGAGTTCTTGTAGGCATATGTATCCAATGTACTCTATAATTTGATTACTCAATTGTTGGGTCCATGAATATTAATTGTGGGTTCGAGTAAAATATAGCCCGTGAGGACTTCAAAATGTTTCCCATTGTGTTTACTTGTACTTACAGTTTAGGTCAAAGAACTAAGAGAGGACAGGATCATGAAGGATGTATCATCATGTCAAGAAGATATTTTGCTTGTAGTTCTCAGGTCTGTGTTGAAAATTTGAGAAAGACTTTGATAATCTTGAAAAAGGCCCATAAATCAAATGGAAGAAATTAAAAATAAAATCAGAATGTGAGAGTGTATTCTCAGATATAACGGGTCACAGTGTTTTCCAGTTGATTTGAAAATACAAAGACATTAGCTGCTTCCAAAAGGTGATTATATAATACAGCTATCCAGAGAGAAACAAAATGCTATGTAATGGAAAAAGTGAATCTATTACTGTGAGTGCCTAAGTTTAGGAACGAGATCACACACTGAACAATGTAAATAAAAGAAGGCAATGCAAAGTCTACAGTTTTCCTAATCAGAAACTGGCACACTAGCTATTCAGGAAAACTATGCTTTTCATTTTTGTATGTGAGTTTTAGAAGAAATTTCTCAGATGTGAATAAATTTCTAACCTGTGCATTAGCTCTGGAAGCAACACAGTAGGGTGAGGAGTAAATAAAAGAGAGGCCTATTAAAACACATGCATTTGGGTTTCATCAATGTGATGCATTAGCTGTATTATTCTTATGAAATCTGTGTAGTTTCTTCATCTGTACTTTGAAGAGATTTATTGTATGTTGTGTGTCTGGCACACAATGCTCAATAACTAGCTAAATTTTAGAAAGTTAAAAATCTACCCATAACTTGTATCCACTTGCAATTGCTTTTCTTCTGTTTTGATCAAAGTTTAATATTTTTTTTGCTTCGTTTTATAGACACATCTACTTAAGATTACTAAGTTAAAGATACATGGAGGGTTCTATAAGTGTTTTTTTGTTAGCTACAATCTTTGTACATGCTAGCATTCATCACTATCAGCGATGTAACATATTATTTCTCTGTGCTATATTTAAGTATCATATTATAAATTTGAATAATAGGAAGCTAAGAACCAATAAAGAAAATATTAGTAGAAACCATGCATTTTTATGAATACATATTATCTGAAAAGATCAGTCTGATTTATATGCACAGCTATCTCTTCTACAGAGTGCAGAAAGAAAGACTAACTACTGTGTCAAGACATCCTTGAAAATAATTATTCCCATGTCCTTTTACTGCCCTTTTTTCTCCTTGGTGGTCTTTTTCTTTTTCTTTAATAGCACTAGGAATAGTAGGGGGTAAGGAGGGATAGACAGGGCGATTTTGTGTACAGTTATAGATATGGTCTTTTGTAGTTTGATTTTTGAAACTGTAGCCTTTGGTTCTTGGAATATATTTACACAGATGTTGGGAAGACGGCTGTAACCATGTACCACTGGCCCTGTGGTCACCTTTGCTTTAAGCGATCTCTGGGAGGTACATTAAAAATTATTGTATTAGACATCCATTTCTAAAATACCATGTTTTTATTCCACGTTATCCTTCTGGACTGTAACCTAAGCCTTTTTCTTTAGACACAGCCATATTTACTTAGTATTATATGGTTAGTTCATTTGGAGACCTGGAGTTTTCTCATGCTAATATATGTGTGTAGAACTCTGTGTGTGTATATATGTGTAATATGTATAATATATATACATACACGCATATAGCAAACTAATACATACATATCATGCTACCTAAAAGGAGATTACAGTAATGAGGGAACTGAGTATGGCATGTATAACTAACAACTAACAGTAAAGAGAAAGCAAAGTTACCCAACTTTTAAATTGCAAACATTATTAATTAAAATATTTTCAGAAGGTAGTATTAAAGCACTCACTGAAATAAAAACAATAAATGAAAATGTAATTCCACATGAATTGTATTAAGATTTAACAGGCTATTTTTCTTATCTTTCAATAATTTGGCTAGATTGGGAACTATAAGAGACTTTATATGAACAGAGTGCAATGAAGTTCGTCTGGCCTTTAACATTTTGTTCTCTTTCAGGCCGTTTTTTTTTTTTTTTGCCAATAGAGAACTAGGTAGGTTCTTTCAAATGCCTCCTTTTGGGGACATTTGCTGTTCCTTCAAAATTTGCTGCCCTCCTTGTCTGCTGTTATGCAGGTGCTTCGTACCACTGGGAGCTTTTCCCTGGCCAGGTGTCATGGCTGCCGAGCTGAGAGATGGACGCACGTGCAGCCAGCCTGTAGGACCACGTGTGCGCGGTGATTTCTCCCCTCCAAGTCAGCGGTCTTACAAACATGATGGCCCTGAGGGACCTGCAAGAGGGACGAAGTGACTTTTCTGCTTTAGCACACTGATTTTGCTTCCTGTTTGGTCGGATCGACCTCCTGTTGCTATGCCTAATAACTGTAGCTCACATGCCTACATCTTTTCTCACCTTTTTACCAGGGAGGAAGCATTGTCTTTGATTGTCCATCAGGAATAATCCATTCGCAGCATGAAGCTTGTTAGCATAATTGCAGAGAATGAACCAAAAAAGTACATTAGGAATTGTTCCTTTTTATAAAAAAGAATTATGAAATTTGGATGGAAAAGACTACATTTTGCCGGTTATATTTTCATTATTTTTACATATTAGAAGTCCTACATGGACTATCTATAAAATTGTTTAAAATTTTCTGTTGTTCTCCTCCTGAATACAAAGAATCTTGTAGTTCATATTTTTAAAAGTTTTATTTAGGAGAATATGAATTATGAGCAATTCCATTTACTTTTAGTTCGCTTTGTCTTACAATTGAGTTTCTCATGACTTCAAATTTTATGATAGAATAATCTAGCTTTATGAACTCGTTCCAAAAGAGTTATGCAATCACCAATACTTATTTTGCTTAATCTTCCAAGAAAAAAACAGGGAGGAAAATACACTTAGTCTTAAAGGGAACACACATAAGAAATTTTCCAGGATAAACAGTAAATGTATATTGAAATAATTATTTATATTGACTACAATAGCATAGTTCAGCCCATAAGATATGAAAATGTTTCTTTTGTTGTGGTGGTGGTCAGAACGTGGAGAGAAAATCATAATCTAACTTAATAAAATGTTGGCTCAAACAGGTAACTGCTCTGCTACTAGTCAAAAGGTTGATAATACCTTAGAAAAAATGGCCCTGTGATCTTCCTCAAAAATGCTTCTATCTTGAAAATCTTGGGATATAATTTACTCTAAATGCTTAGGGCAACCATGACTCATAACTGACATCAACTAATAATACTACCGAACTAATTATTATGGATTCAATTGTGTTCTTAAAAATATGTTGTGAGTCCCCTATCCCCATTGCCAATCTTCCTGCACCCCATCGTGTGTTTAGAATGTCATTGATGGGTGATTTTCTTTGTCATGTGAATGAGGTAATAGCAGTGTAGGGTGTATTTAACTGCTGTCCACTCTGAGATATGAAAGAGCAGCTTGGACACAGAGAAACAAGCAGAGATTATGCTCACTGTCATCCTTGATGCTCACTCATAGTGACCCTACAGGATAAGGTAGAAATACTCCTGTGAGTTTCTGAAACTAACTATGGACAGGAGTGGAAAGACCCGTTTGTTTCTTCTGGAGAGCTGCTGATGGTTTCAAACTGCGGACCATGCGTTAGCAACCCAATGCAGGACCACTGGGCCACCCAGGCTCCTGCTCTGCCTTAACAACACTAGGTAGTCAAAACAGTAAGAAGCAATTATTGATCTCGGACAAGTTCTGGAGCCTTTTCTGACCACCACTTTGACCTTTCTTCCTTTCTTGTCCTCCATAACCATTTTTCTTCAAGCACGGTGTTCTTGATATCATCAGGCCTTCTGTCAAGTTCTTCCATGAGTCAAACCTGTTCGTGAGACGTTCTGGGAATTCAGGTGGGATGGATTCCACGCTGGAGTTGGACTCTTGCAGGCTTGGCTTCCTTTTCTTCAGCCTCAACATAAACTTACATTCACGGCACAAGCAATTGGTGGTTTTCCCACGGATGGAGTCTATTTGAATTCTGTGTCTTTCGCCTGTAGACGTCTACATGCGTAGTGAAAAAAAGGTTGTGTTTTAGAGACTCAATCCAATGCTTTCTTGGGGAAATAACTCAAAGAGGTGATTCGCTGAACAATAACTATGATTTTAATGTTAATAGGACACCAGAGTTCTTCATACACAGCATTGTGCTCATGGACTCGCAAGGTACTATTCCAATTGTACTTTTACATGTGTGTGTTGGGGTGGGGGCCGCACATGCTCATCTACCTTTAGATATTTACAGATACCAAATATAGCAATATAGTTGTAAGATCACAAGAGTTACTTTGGCTAGAAAATGGGAAGGGTTATTTTTGAAATTTAATTTTTAGCAAATCAGGTAAATTTATTTTCAAATATATAGCACGTTTCAGAAAGAACTTTCTACTGAATGATCTAGTGTTAGACTTAAAGGCTTGAATGCATATGTTTTGGTGGATGCTATATGCAATAACCTTCAGAGAGAAGGGAGTCCTCATATTCATAGTACAGCAGTTAAATATGAAATTTTAAATCCGGCAGTAGCTTATATTCAGTATAATTTGTAGTTGCTTACTTCAAGAACTATTTTGAATCTATCTATCTATCTGCAGATGATTTCATAACTTCATTGCAAAATTTTAGTCTATTGAGGTCTAACAAGTCCACTCTGAGATAAACAAAAACAAGATGTAAAAGGAATGAGAAAGAAAATGCAACGGGTATACCAGATATTTTTAATGGTTGGTTATACATACTCTATACACTCGTGTAAAAGTCAAGTAGTTCAGCACATTTTTTATGCAGTTTTTGTGGCAAAATCAGGTGTCCCAGCTGTTATTTGAGTTGGTTTATATTTGAGTATATTCAATATATCTTGCTTTGTTAGCTTTTAGCTGCAGATTAATTTCAGTATATGTTTTATTCATAATAGATGACCATACATCATATACTCATGTATGCATAACATCTCTCTGAAGATCTACTGTAATGCAAAGATAGAAAAATTCTACATGGAATAGAAGCTGAATTCTATATAGACAAATCCTCTTTTCAAGTTTTCATGCTAAAGGATTAATTTGTTAAAGTTTGTAGATTCTTTGAAGCTAAAACGTCTTATGGAAGTGTTAAACATTTTCCAGGTAATGGGGATAATGCACAAGTGATTCACAACCTTATCACCTCTTTGAAATGTTTGTTTAGCCTCATTCACAATTTGCTCATAGACACGGTTTATTGATCAGAAAGTTCTTATCAAGTTTTGAAGATAAAACATGTTCTGTTGAAATCATACTAATCTGCACAATCAATCTTTTTTTCTATATATTTTATTCAAGTGATGTTTCTCAAAATGAAAAGGGAACTTGAGATATGATTCAAAGCTAATTTAAGAAAATATGATGCTGACATCAATTATAACTCATCTGTTATCATTTGATTGACTAAACTGTAGTTCTCTTAATTAGTGCAAGTGAAGTCTAGCTAATTTGCAGGAAGGTCAAAATCCCCATATTACTTACCTCAAATGCATATAAGTATTCATGGTTTCCATAAAGCATATGGAAATTTAAGTAGTGCATTTTAATCCCTTATCATAATATCAGTGTAGAGACATGATTTATAAATTCTTTTAATAAGATATTTTAAGTAATCATGAGAATTTTTTCTTCTTTTTTAATATACCAAATTCATTTTTATTCTCTTAACCAAATACAAAACAAAAGGATTTAAAAAATCATTTTATTGGAGGCTCATACAACTCTTCATAATCCATATGAACATCCAGTGCACGTCAAACACATTTGTACATTTGTTGCTGTGTTAGTCTGGGTACATTAGAGAAACAAATCCACAGAAACTCATATTTATAAGATAGAGTTTTATATGATGGGTAAGAGCACACCAAGAAAACATCCCAACCCAGTGCTGTCCAAGCCCACAAGCAGAACATTAGCCCATACGTCCAACACCAATTCACAAAGTCCCCCTCCATCTCATGAAACACATGCAATGATGCTGACGGCAGAAGGAAAGCCGAATCAGTGAGCGTGTCAGCATCTCAGCACTGGCAGGGGTCCCCACACGGCTGCTTCAGCACCCAGGGCTGATTCAGGGTAGTTCCATGTGGTTTCTGCTTGGGGATGTCTTGCAGGAAGTGAGCTTTGCCAGCTGAAGCAGGGAACTGGTAAAGTAGCTGTACCCTGGTCTGACCCTCAGAAAGCAAGAGACCCGAGAACTAGAAAGGTGAGGCTTATTGAGCCATTTATCGCTCTGTCCTTCAATTGATCACACATGTGTTTATCAGTCAGGTTGGCATGATGAACATTAACTATTTCTGTTCCCCTCATCATTCTTGAAACATTTGCTTACTACTTAAGCCCTTGGCAACAGCTCCTTCCACCGACCCGATATGGCCACTCTCAGCCCTGGTCCTGAAGGGATTGTCTTTCTTGGATTCTCTGTGTTTCCAGTTCCTATCCATACCAATGTACATCCTCTGGTTTAGCCGGATTTGTAAGGTAGAATTGGGATTATGATAGTGGGGGGGGGGGGAGGAAGGAAAAGACCTTTAGAAACTAGAGAAGAGTTGTATGTTTCATCATTGCTTCACTACACCCTGACTGACTCATCTCCTCCCTGGAAGGCTTCTGTAAAGGAGTGTCCATTACCTATAGATGGGCGTTGGGTCCCCAACCTGCACTGCCCCTCATTTACAAGGACATAATTTTTTGGTTCTTTGATGTCTTTTATGTGTGTTTCTTCCCTTCATTTTTAACTTTGTTAAGAAAATCTCTCAAAAATTTCTATCCATTTTTAGCTTTCTTCCCATTTTATGATGTTACATGGAGAATGGGTTAAGTAAATAGTATACTGGTTATGTGTTTTTAAAATGTTATATTCATCAATTGTTATTCATAAAAATATATTTTGAGGCTATTCAACATTTTCCAATTTTTTTTGAATCCTTGCAGGTGGCAATGAAGGAAGGACAATTTATGCACACTACATATGTAAGTAGGCAATTATATGTTAAAGTGAACATTGTTTGTTTGTAATTATTATTTATGGTTCTAGTGCAACTTTGAAAGCATAATATATAAAATATTATAATATCTATTTAACCGTATTTAAACATGAAAACTGTCCCTGCATAGTTTGTATTCATTACATTCAGTTACAATTGAACTACACCTGCTCAGCATACAAATTGAATAAGTATGGTGAGAGGACAATCCTGATACACACCTTTCCTGATTTGAAATCATGCAGTATTTCATTGTTCTAGCCCCCAAACTGCTTCTAAAACCATATACAGACTCTGCGAGAGTACATTGCAGTGTTGTGAAGTTATCCGTAATTGCTTAAGTGCTTTTGCATAGTCAATGAAACACAAATATCTTCAGCTAGCTATGCTCTGCTTTGAACTAAAATCCTTCTGACGATCAGTCATTAACTTTTTTTCTTGTCCTTAATTGAGTCTGAATTTCTGACAACTCAGAGTTGTTCTGTTGTTGAATGATCTTCAGTACAGTTTTACTTGCATATGATAGTAATGATATTGTTTAATAATTTTCATATTCTGTTGGATCTCTTAATTTTGGAATGGGTACAAGCACAGATCTCTTATAGTAGGTTGGCATAGTTGAGTGCTTCCAGTGCTTCAACAGCTGTTTAATACATTTCAATTGGTATTCCATCAATTCCTGGTATTTTTTTTTATTTGCTTATACCTTCAGTGCAAGTTGTACTTGTTTCTTCAGTTCCATCTATTTTGGGTCTTTTGCTACCTCTTGAAATGTTTGAGTGTTGACTAGTTCTTTTTTGGAACAGTTACTCTGTGAATTTATACAATCTTCTTTTGATGTTTTGATGTTTGAAATGTTCTGTTCAGCTTTTGCTTCATTATTTCCTCCATTTTCTTTAGGAACTCTATGATTAAGAGTAAGTTTCAGTCTCACCTGACATCCACTTTGATCTTTTCTTTCTCTCCTGTTTTTGTACCTTTTGTTTTTTCTTGTATGATGTTCTTGATGTCATCCCACAGTGCATCAAGTTTCTATTATTATTGTCCAATGCATCAACTCAATGCATCTGAGATGCTCTAAAAAAGGTCATAGGGACCTTTTAATTTTCTTCAACTTCACTCTGAACTTAGATATTTGATGGTCTGCACCACAGTTAGCCACCGACCTCTTTTTGGTTGCTGATATTTGAGCTTCTCCATCATCTTTTCTCACAGATAAAGTTCATTTTATCCCATATATTCCATCTGGGCTATTTCATATGCATAGTTGTAGTTTATGTTACTGCAAAAAAGATTTGGGGGATGAAGAAGTAGTTGGTATCATGAAATTCTATTATGTAGTTTCCAACTTCATTCCCATGAATAAGGCAATATTTTCCTATTTCTCTTCTTTCCCCTGTTTCCAATGTTCACAGTCCAATTGCCCCAGTAATTATCAGTGAATATTGTGCATGTTTGATCAATTTCAGACTGAAGAAGTTAGTAATTCTTCAGTTTCTTCAAAATTAGCTTGAATGGTTGCTATGTAAATTTGAGATGTATTTACCATATATACTGATGTATAAGCCAAGTTTTTCAGCACATTTTAATGCAGCTTTTGTGATAAAATTAGGTGTCATGACTGGTAGTTGGATCGACTTATACTCAAGTAGACTTTGTTATAGGCCTGTAAGTATTGTTATATCACAGACAGCATTGTACTTCAAGATACATCTTGACCTATCCTTTATGAAGATGAACAGGACACCATTCCTCTGAAATTTGCCATTCCTGGCTGTGGTTGTTATAGTCTGTATCATCTAGACATACTTGACACACGTAGGGTGGTATTCAAACTTATCAATCATGCTGCAGTCTGGGCTTTGGTTTTTGGTAGAAGAGAGTCCCTGAGTAGAGCAGAGTCTTTTTGCCTCTCTACCTTTTGCCAGATATGGATCCTGCAACTGGCTAGTTGAGCTTCTGTTTTGCGGCCAATCTCAGAAATTATAAGGGGACTGCTGACTGGATTTTATTTGTTCACAGTCAGATTTATTCACATCTGTAACCACCAGTCTGCTGCTTCTTCATCTCTGTTCATTAGTTTCCACAGCTGCATTACTGTGAAGCCTATATCGTACATGTGACCTACAGACTTAACCAGACTATGCTTGCCTACTTCTATAACTATCTGTAAGCCATTGTTTGATGCAAAATTCTTTGGATTATACAGTATTTATAAATAATGTATATTTATATGTGTATGTACACATACACATATAGACATAAAGGTATAAATGATGTTTATTATATATGCCTGTATACAAATATGTGAATACATACACACATTTACACACATGCATACATAATGTACATATGACATGTTTGTGTGTATATGTATACATCATATATGCATATAGTGAACACCACATACATAATGCATATAATACCATTTCTACATGTATGTGATGTATATGTATGTTTGTAGAAGTATGCATGTGCTTATAAATATGTATGTGTACACATACATATATATTGAATTATGCATGCATGCATATATTTGGATGTATTCATATTTATATATAAAAGTATATATTTATATATAGAAAAATTTATATATAGAAATTGTATGTGTACATGTAATCATCCCATGTATATGGTAATGCATACACACATATATACACATGAAAACATCATCAACCATATGATATACATGTACACATTCAAGCATCCCTAGCTTTGCTTCTCTAGAGAACCTAACCTAATATACCAGCATAGGAAACCAGGGGATTTCGCAAATCAAAATGCCTAATGTTGGTCAATATCAGCTCACTAATGATTAGGATAATAAGCCCTGGTGATTAATGGGTGACACATTTTCCCACTAACTACAAGATTAGCAGAGGGAAACCACAAACCATCAGAAGGAGAAAGATGAGACTTTATACATTGATTAAGAGATTCTGTCTCCAAATCCCACAGGGGCACTTCTACCCTGTCCTACTGGGTCACTTTGAGTCAAAATTACTCAATGGCAGTGAGTCTTACAATTAAGTTTTTTAATGCCCAGGCTAGCAATTTTTATGCTTCCACTTAATTTTTGATGCCTTTCAATTTTCCTAGATTCATACCTCATACATCATTATTGTACTCTCCAAGTTCTAATTGTTGATAGATGTCTTCACACTTCAAAAATATTTCACTCAGCCTTTTGCCAGGAATTTCAAGATGATCATAAACTTGTATAATATATTTGTTGTCATTATCTGTGAAATATTGACTCCATAATGATTATACTGATCTGTGAAACCCAGAAAACACAAATTGGATTTTAAAAGTCCAACTCACTGACAGAGTTGATTCAGATTCATAGCAACCTAATAGGACAGAGTGGAACTTCTGCATGGGGTTTTCAAAACCATAAATCTTTATGGAATTAGGCAGCCTCATCTTTCTACCAGAGACATTGCACCACAGAGGAATTGATAGATTTGAAGTGCTTATCGTCTTAACAACCAATTCATTTACTTCAATCTTATAGTCACCCTGTAGGACAGAGCAGAACTTCCACTGTGTGTTTCTGGGAGTGTAACTCTACAGGAGTAAAAATCCCCATCTTGCTCCCACAGAACAGTTAGTGGTTTCAAATTACTGACCTTTTGGAGGCAGTCAATGCACAGCCCCCTTTTCCACCTGAGACTGACACAGGGGGAAGTGTTTTGAGTGAAAATAGTTTATCTCACTATAATATCAGGGTCTTTTTCATCACCTTCTGTTTCAAAAGTTAGTATTAAGTTATGTTAATTAAATGATGCGACATGTGATCCTAGAGACAGTACACATATATGATATCACTTTGGGGAGCATAACTTTTCAGTCACATAAAATTACATTTTAAAAATAATTATTTGCTTTCATTCAAATTCTTTTATGCACTTATGAACTATGCAACAATATTTTAATCAGTTATTTCTAGTAGCAACCAAAGAGTTTAACAATTGAATAACACAAATTTATCCAGATTTTTAAATAAGAGTTGATTGATTTTAAAAATAGTACAGACCTTATATTCAATTAACAGAATCAAAATAGAGTTTTTGAGAGCTTATTCTGCTAGAAATTAAACAGGTGATGTTGTTATCAATGGTCTCTTAAATTTTGTTAAATGATTAAAAATTAATGATGCTTTTGACACAAATCAACTTTGAAGGAGTTTGCAGGCAATTTATTATTTTGAGACAAATGAAGTACCATATTGAATGTAATGCAATTTTCCAAATAACAAGTTGATTGAAGGACATAAATATCTTCCATAATATTTTTTTGCTTTACTGTCCCAAAAGTCTACTCATAAATCAGTCTGATGCTATGATGTTAACTTGAAATGAATGATGTTGCCATTTCAGCAAGATATGTTGGGAGAAATAAGTAACAAGCTCTAAAATGCTAAATGCCATTCTTTTAATAAACACTGCATTTCAGGAGACATTTCTCCCAAAACAACACATAATAATTAAATGTTAATTATGGGTCTGGTAATTTTCCTAGATAGGGTCTGGTAATTTTCGTTTTTAAGTAATAACTACTTACAAAGTTATAAAAAGTATAGCAGTCATTTCATAATGCTGGGTTCAATATTTTTATTAAAGTGTCTAAAACTCAAGATTGTTAAAAATACCCCGTCCTTCTTATTAGTGATGTTTGGGAAACTCATTTAAGGTTAAGACTCTGATATGTGACTGAAGAAAACAAATAAGACAATCTTTTCATTTTGCAAGTTGGAATCAGAAAGAAATGTCTCTCTTTCACATCTTTTTTCCCTTCAAGTCATGTGCCTGAACTTTGTTTCTCAGTCTTGATAACTGCTCCTCAAGTGATCCAGCCTTTCACTGGAGCCAGAGAAATCTGTCGATTTGCTAGGTAGCAGTGAGCAAGAAAGCACACATCATGTTCATTTCCTGCTGCAAAATAGCAGTTATTAAGCAAAATTTTCACCACTGTAGAAAAATCACCTGCAACTAAATTCATATTGAAAATGGCTGACATTTTAAATTTCAGATATTCATTTGAGTTGGGAAAAATATATTTGAGATATCAGAGATTGTATGAACTCTTACTTATATTAGCTTCTAACTTGGTTTGTGTTAAAGGAAATGTCCAGGTGTTTGGGTGAACAGGTAAAGCAGAACTGTGGTTAAAATTATAAAAGTTTTGGTGATATTGCATGTGGAAATATCTCTATAGGAAATTTAGACATTGGTTCCACTGTAAGGCTTTTAAAGAAAAGGCATCTGTTTCCCCATTGATCCTCTTGTTTGCTTCTCAAGACAGTGAAAGTCTTTGGAAAGAGGCCAGTTTCGTAATCAGATTATAGTGTTCATGCTATCGTTTTTAAATTGTGAATGAAGTGGCTGGAGTACATTTCAGATCTTCAACTTTGTCTTTAACAGTTTAAACTACTAATCAACACTCCCTGTAGCTAACCATTTGCCCAGCAACTGCCTCCTCCTGTGATTCTCTTAGGACCTGTCAACCACCTAGCCTGTTGCTTAATCTTCCTTCCATTGCCCTCTCCTCCTTGATAGCTTCCACAGTCTGTTCATTTTGGTGGGAAGTGCTTCACCTTGAGTTTATGTTTTGTTGTTTTTCTGTTGATGAGAATAGTATCATGCAATATGCGTTCTTTGATTATGGTCTAATTTCACTGATGTTCTCCATACCCATCCATGGCATGAAGGACATCATAGTTTCCTCCGTATTTTCAGTAATAAAGTCTATTGCATTTGGTGCATGTATCAAAGTGTCTCCATCCATTCTTCTACTGATTACCATTGAGCATGTCTTTGACTCCTTGCTATTGTGAACAGTGCTGGAATAAGCACAGCTGTATGTATATGCCAATTCATGCTGTGACTCTTCCTTCTTTAGGGTATTGTAATAGTTATATAATTTAATGTCAACTTGAAGATCTATAGCAGTGTAGGGGTGTAGTCTAGCCTGTCAATCAGGTCACAGCCTGATGGTGGGCTTACTCTTTGTGGTAGGGGTCAATTCATAAAGAGGGTCCTTCTCTCTCTGTCTGACTTCACTTTTCTGCAGGTGAGCCACTCTGAGACCTGCCAGAATCGCAGAGAGGTGTCCACCTCCATTGGATCCATAAGACTCTTCATCCTGTAATCTTCATGATGCAATCTGCATCAATAAATATGACTTCATGAGTCTGAAGAGTGATTTATGGACTAGTATTGGATTTATGGCCTTGAACTTTACTGGGGTGGGATGTTTCCCTGTGATACAATTACTTCTTCATTAAAAGCTCTTTCCTACACATATCTGAGTGTGTACTGGACTTGTTTCTCTAGTCAACCCAGACTAACACAGGTATATACCCAGCAGAAATATTACTGTATCATATAGAATTTATATTTCCAGTGCAGACAGCAAAGTTTTTATTTTGGAGAAGTTAGCTAAACATTCAAGATTTCAGATGTCAAGTGTAAATGTGGTTAAATGTATTTTCTGTTTGCTAGATTATTTGTCCAGATTACAAAATAAGAATGGTAATTCATTAAAGCTGCTTCACACTTTCACTAAACAACAACATAAAACATTATTTAATAGTTACTCTTTATTGTCTCTTGGAGATATTTTTAAGAAGCACTTTTCCTGGAGCTAAAGAAAAGCATAATTGTTTTGATCAAATACCGTACTCTAATATTTTCCAATATTGACCTTTTAGAGCTCCAGCTATTCTGTAAATAAACTGATATGACTAATTATGAAGCATAAAATATTTGGGGAATATAACTTTAAAGTTATACTCTAAAGATGATTTTTCTAACTTCTGAATAGAAAAGAGTAGATCTATATAGCTGTCAGTATCTGGTATAGAAAAACCATTCTCCATAAATAGGAGGAACAGTTTTGTTAAGATAGGTAAAGAAGTAAAATCGATATTTGGATACAATGAAAATGGAGATCAGAGCAAATATCTCACCTAGAGGAGCAAGTTCAGGAATAGTCCTTCAAACACCCGAGAGAGTACTATGTAGAAGACTCAGGACTGACAAGGTCAACATCTAGACATTTGGTAGAGCAGCCAACAAAACCGAAGTTCACAGAAATTTGGGGTTTTGAGTTAATAGGAAAAGATGTGTTAGATATGTCCCTTGATATCCGTGAGGCATTTGGTTCAGGTACCCTACCCCCAATTCTAAAGTTCACGACTGCTCAAGTCCCTAATATAGAATGGTACAATATTTAAATATAACCTACTCTTATTTTGCTTTTATTTCTTTCATTATATATTTATAAAGTTTTCCTAACTTTACTGGAAAATACATGACATAAAAAAGGAAAATGCTTAATAGTATAAGACTGAGAAAAAATAAGTGACATAAATGAATATAGACTTATAAAATATCTAATTTATTTTAAAACAATATTTTATAAGCAAAACATAAATAATGGTTCTAAATTGTATTAGTGGATACTATATTTTTAAGCAGTTCCTTGCCTTTTCCTGTCATTTTATTTGTATGTCAGTTTACCTCACAAGTGGCTTTCCATAGCTAGATTTGTACTATTATTCCTATATTTAACACATCTATTATATTTCTCAGAAGAAAAGAAGAGTAGAATTTGGGTTTTTATATTTAAAATGCCTTTGTTTCTTAGAGTTAGGTTTCTGGAATGTGGTTTAGTTAGGGATTCCAATCAGACCTTGATTTTACAGGTTTCTGTGATTGCTTCTTCAAAATAATCAGTGTGTGAAGGTGATGACTACAATACAATTAAAATTATGCAGGCTTTTAAGAAAATTATGTGTAAGTAAATTTGAAGCTCTTAAATTTGAGCCATTAATAGCATGGCTTTAAGCTAAGTGGATGCTCTACTCATTTCCCCAGAATCTCAGCTGTTTCTTACATCAAGTATTTAAACTAAGAATATTGGTAAGCTTGAGAACATGCTTTGTGTTGAAGTAGAAAAACCAGATAAAAACTTTACAATATAAGCTTATAGATGATCACAATAAAATTGTTATGAAAGTTAATTTAGACGTAGAGTCCTGCTCCACTTCTTCCTTAAATACACGTTTAATATTCATGCATTGCTGACATGTGTCCTTTGTGAGGGTTTATTCTATATAGCTGTATTCTAATGCATGTTTCCATGATTAAACACTTCACCCCAATCATGTATAGAATATTTTAAAGCTTATTAAAACTTTTCAGAGGAGATGTTTGTTCCTGCTTAGAGGTTCTACAAAGGTTTAGGTGGTATGTCTATTTGACTGAACCATGATTCTCGTGATTTGGTTATCATGATGTAATTGGGCAGTTGTTGTGTTAGGCCGGGTAGACTAGAGGAACAAATTTCAAAGACATGCATGTGGCTATAAGGAAAGGGTTTATATACAAAAGGAATGTGACACTGAGAAGGCCTCCCAATCCAGTCCAGTACAAAGTCCTAAGTCCGATATTAACCCATATGCCCGAAATCAGTCTATAAAACCTTCTGCTGACTCACGAAGTAGGTTATAAATCTTGTATATAATTCCGACTTACGAAGTCACAGGTCAGTGGGTGTAGAATCCTGGCGCTGGCAGGGGTCTCCCCATGGCTCCTCACTTCCAGGGCTCAGGGTCCATCAACAGCATGCTGCCCCAGCTTCAGAGATCTGACTCCATCAGGGCAAAGCCGTGTGGTCTCTCTGCCGGCTCATCCAGCTTCTCAGACACTGCCATTTGTCTTTTCCGTGATTCATCGTCTCTGAGACCAACTCCCAACAACCAGGGGGATAGCTTCTCATCTTCACGAGGGAAATATCGTGAGATTCCCAGAAGTCCCAGGAGAAAGCCATACCCACATAAAGGCCTCTTTGGCTACTCTATGGCTATCTCCAGATTAATAGGCTAGACTCCACCCCTACATTTCAATCATAAAATTAACATAGGCACATGACTGCCACAGTTTTGTAACAATGTATAGTCCCACTTGGTTATAAATCTTTCTGTTTGTTTGTTTTTTTTGGCATCACTGCCCTCTAGTGGTGGGAGTAGGAGGCTCAGCCTTTGCTCTGTGGAGCTGGAATTGGCCCATCCCAGTGGGCCACAGTCTCGTGCACAACCACTACGCCACCAGGGCTCAGCCAGTTATAAATCTTATATATAATATAATCACTTTCAAAACGAGATTTGCTAGGATCAGCCGTTGGACTGCTTCCTTTAATCAATACATATGGGCTTTCTGGCAAACTTCCCTTTTTGTTCACTCAGACTCTAGATCATCATCTCTGATCACCAGTTACTTGAACTTGAGGAAGCAGACTGCCATATTGTCCATTTTTTTATAGCCTGTGAAAGAATCATCGGCCATCTTGGAACTTGGATTCATCAGACTTGGCAGTCTGCCAGCTGACCTGCCAATCATGGGTTTGTCAACTCCAGAAATTGACAAGTCAACAGAAGCTTCTTGCCTGATGTCTATTCAATAAAACTGGGACTTGCCATCCTTTCCAATCACATTAGACATTTCATTGAGGTCAATCAATCAATATATCTAACTACATACACACACACACACACACACACACACACACACGTACGTTCTTCTCTAGAAAACCAAACCAAAGACTTTTGGTAACAAGAGTTTCTAGAGTAAGAAAATTATAAGGATGAGAAGTCTTAATTGGCTCTCAAACTTGATGAGTCTGAAAGACACTGATGGCTCTGCTTCCATTAGTGAAAGGGTGTACAGTGGCAATAGTAACATGCAAATGCAACAGCAACCACATATTATGATGAGACTAGAGTCTCTGAATTTTTTGTGTTTTTCTGTAATTTTGTCAGAATGAGAAGTATGGGGCCATGGTTATTTCATTTTGCTTTCACTAGACAAAGTGGTGAGGAAAAGTGATGAGTCATAGCTTTGTGACCTCATAAAAGACTTCAATGTTTTCACTTGTTCCCTAAAATAAAGCTTTACCTCATGTGGTAGTCATGTACTTAGGTTAATTTTATAATCAAAATAGAGGGGGGTGGAGCTGGCCTGTTAATCTGGAGATAGCCATTAAGTAGCTGATGAGGCCTCTGTGTGGGCATGGCTTTCACCTCAGACTTCAGGGAAATCTCACGATATTTCCCTCGTGAAGATGAGAAGCAATCTTATTCAGTTGTTGAGAGTTAGTTAAAGAGATGATAAACCACAGGCAACACAGAATGGCGGCAGCTGGGAGGCTGGAGTAGCCGGTGGAGAGACCACACGGCTTTGCCTTGATGGGGACAGACCTCTGAAGCTGGAGTGGCATGCTGTTGATGGACCCTGAGCCCTGGAAGCGAGGAGCCATGGGGAGACCCCTGCCAGCACCAGAATTCTGCACCCACTGACCTGTGACTTCCTGAGTCGGAAGCAGACCTTATTGACTGATTTCGGGCATATGGGTTATTAATGGACTTATGACTTTGCACTGGACTGGATTGGGATTCCTTCTTAGGGTCACATTTCTTTTGTTTATAAGTCCTTTCCTTATACCTATATGCATGTCTCTGAAATTTGTTCCTCTAGTCTATCCGGACTAACACAGCTTATATATATTTTTTGGAGTTACAACACTAGTATTGCCTAAAAGCAAACTCGTGGCTTATAATAGGTGTGGCTGAATTATTATGACAATTTTATTTTCAAATTCAATAGTGCATGACAAGTGAGGTCATTTGGGGGGAAAGAAATGGGATCCAGAAGCATTGGATAGGGACATTAGGGCTAATAATATGAAAGCCGGGGTAGTTGAACCCTTAATTATATTGCAATCGCCCCAACAGAGAAAATCTTATGCCCACCTAAAGAAAATAAAACGGAAAGCAAACTCACTTCCATTCAGTCAATTCTGATTCATAGGAAAGAATAGAACAGCTCCTAAGTGTTTACAGTACCAACACCACTTGTCCATCAGTTTGTTACTGACTTCCAGGTGCTTTCGAAGCAGTGTTTCAAATACCAGCAGGGACACCCCAAAGGAAGAGATTTCAGCAGCACTTCTAGGTTAAAAATATACTATGATGAAGGAATAGACTGGCTGTTCTGTGAGATGCGCCACTGAAAGCATTGTGAACAGAAGCTGAATATTGTCTGACACAGTGTTATAGGATGAGTTCCTAAAAGGTACTCAAAGTAATGTTTCAAGAAAAGCTGCCTTCTCACAATGATATGGCTGGAATTGAGCCTTCAGGACCATCATTTCGAGGTGTTACAAGACTCTAAGAATGGAGGAACAGATTCAACTTAGAATTGCAACATGTCAATCTAAGAAAATTGTATGCCCTCAAAAAATGAAACATGAGATATGAAAATTGACACAGGTGTGCTCAAAAATTCATATCATTTCTTAGATATGAATCTAAGAAAATTATATGGAATGTTTGGAAACTGATTGTGGTAGCAATTGTACAGTTATGCTTGATGAAATTGAGTTACAGAATTATATACATAAATATGCATATATAAATTTTTAAGAAGACAAGAAATGAAGAAAAGGTCAATGTAGATATCAGAAAAGACTCTGAAGAAACTTGTTCTTAAGTACAGAGTTGCTGAAACAAATGGAAGAAATGATGAAATAAAAAGGTGACTAATTTGCTCTGATGTTAAGCAGATTTCAGCAGATCCAAAAATAATACCAGCAAGACAGATCTGGTGATTTGCTCTTGTAGATTCCAAAACTCTTACCTACAAGCCAGTGGTGGGATTCTGCTAGTTTCCACCTGTACAGCAGAACCCATACCTAAATTTTTGTTGAGTTCAATGAACCCATTATTGAAATGGCACTTGAACTCAGGGTTCTTTCTAAAGTGAGCAGCTACCCAATGCAGAAATCACAAATTTGTATTCCTTACTCTTTTCTGTTAATGGTTCATATTGCAACATCCACTAGCTTATTCTAAGTTCCTGTAGCAATGTTTGTTCTGTCCATAGGTTTACAAACTAGAAAGTACTATGCTTGTGACATTTGCTTATTCATTTCACCAAAACATTATACTTTTAATGATATACCACTATATGTCTATCCCTTGCATTTGTTACTGTAGTGAACAAACATATAAAGTAAAGGGGGAAAGTGTCCACCACCCTGATAGTGACATCTCATTCATGTCGGCTTTGTGCCTTTCCCTAAATTCCTATGCAATAGTATAAGTGCATGAAGCAATTTCTGGAAGTTTTCAGAGAGCCAAAAATATTGTCAGAACAATGTCTCTAAGTTCAGCAGAGGGATAAAGGGTTTTTCAAAGATGAACATAATATAGTCATAAAAGGGAAGCTGCCTGTTTCTAATATATTAAACCCAATGACTATTGTTTGCTTGGTCTATAGAATTCTATTCTTACAGTGAAAAAATGGGGTAAGGATAAATCACACACCGAGTGATTTCCATGCACATATATCAGTGTTACTTGGATAATAGCAGGAAATATTGCAAGGGAGGACACCAGTCAGAAGACGATATGGAAATAATGGTTTTATTGCTTTTGTATATATTATTTAATATTTTAAAATTCTTTCTTATAACATAATTTGGTTGGTGGACCCTTTTTATTTTTCTTACTTAAGTATTAACTGTATGAAATAATAAACCGCCTTTTAGTGTATCATTAAATTATTTGAATGCCACCATTACTGAAAACTCTCGTAGGGATGGTACACCATCAGCCTGCTTTTCCAACGATTACCAGGAGTCTGTGTGACAGGAGGAGTTTCTGACATTAAAACAGCAACTTACTATATAAAAAACTCCCTGCCAAAACGTCAGTTCCAGCTCACACTAACACTAAAGGACAGGGAGGGCTGCCCTATGGGCTTCCAAGCCCGGAAGTCTTTGTTTGTTTGTTTTTTGGGCATCACTGCCCTCTGGTGGTGGGAGTAGGAAGCCCAGCCTTTGCTCCTGTGGAGCTGCTGCTGGAATTGAACCTCCATCCCAGTGGGCCACAGTCCCGTGCACAATCACTGCGCCACCGGGACTCAGCCTGGAAGTAGAAAGCCATTATCTTTCTCCTGTAAAGTGGCTGGTGTTTTCAAGCTGTCACTCTTGAGGTTAGCAGCCCAACAATCTATAGTTTCACTTATTTAGACTTTCCTAATATTTCTTTTAATAAGCATTGATGATTTTTTCAAATGATGTATATTTTTGCCTAGAATTATTCCTAGATGCCTTATAATTTTGATTGTTTTTGTAAATGGTATCAATGACGAATTTCTAATTAATACTTGATGGTGTAGATTATTTAGTTAATACTTGTTTACTGATCTTTTTCAGCTTTACTGAGCTCTTTCTGTGGATTCCCTGGGTTACAAATGCCCAACTTATATACAAACCATTTCCATGAACCAGCCCCCAAAAGCCTATTATATTAAAGATTCAAGGTACATATAATGAATGGTTCATAATCACAAACAGGTGCTATTTTACAATTCAAATAAAAACATTATGATCATTACTGTATAATTAAGTTGAATTATTTTAATATAGCTTGACTATTTTTTAAAATAATTTTACTTCATAAAAGTATTCCATAGTCTATGTACTAAGACAAACATTAACTAACTGTTATTGACCATAAACTCACTATTCTGGCTTCAAGACAAATTTGAATGAGTGGAAGTCTTTGGAATGAAATATTTTTATAATCTGGGAGTGCTTCTGTTACACTAATCGAGTGCTCTCTGTATTCACTCCCCACCTCTTTGTTGATTATCATTCATGTCCTTTGCAAAATTTATCTTTCATATCATATTAAAATAATTTGCAATATCTTACTGTATTTGTTAGACCCTCCAGTGTGATAATGGACATTTTCATTTTCTTTTTGCTTTTCAATCGATTTCTCTGATAGCAGTATAACTAATGTTTAGTTTTATATGTATAAATTATGAAAAATGTATGATCTAGTTATGAAAGTTCTCTAGTCTTAATTTGATAATATAATTTTTATTCAATTAGATTTTTAAAAATTATAATTCATATATGTGGTAGTATATCATCATTTGTCAATTTGAGAATTAAAAGTGAAGGGCTGGGGTCTAGTCTGTCAATGAAATATAATCAATGATGCCTCCGTATGGACATGGCCATCTCTTGGGAATTCTGGGAACTTCTGTATTTTTTCTTTGGAGGCGGGAGGCACCTTTCCCTCTCTGCTCACTCCCTGGGAGATACTGTAATGACAAAACACACAGAACTATTCTAGTGCCCTGAGCTGAAGAAGCTGAGTAGAGACCCCTGCCAGCACTGAGATGCTTATACTACCACTGGATTCACAAGATTTTCCACTCTGTGATCTTCTGCATTTGGCATCATTGCATGTTTTTCATGAGTCTGAAGAGGAATTTATAGACTGATATCAGACATAATGGCTAATATTGGACTTATAGTCTTGATGTGAACTGGACTGGCAAGTTTTCTCAATATTCAATTGCTGTCAGTGACTTTGTGTCTCTGGGTCTACCTGGACAAAAACATTATGATACCAGGAGTGGGGTACTAGAGAAACAAATCATGAAGATGGAGAGTAGAATTTTGTTTGACTGTTTCCTCATAGCAGTGTATATTCTTTGGATAGACAAAAGTCAGGTATGTCCATGCAGTTTACTGGGTTGTTTTCTGGAAAAAATATGGGAAGTTGAAGTTTTGATTTTTTTCCCCTTTGTTATTATCTTTGGATATTCCTGTTTGAAATGGTGAAAATGAGTGGGATTAGTGTATATTTTGAGTTCAGGCATAGAAATTACCATTTTAATTTCTCAGAAACCATGCTGCTTCAGGAAAATGGTTGACAGAAAGCTTGGATCTGGTTTGATTCTCTGAGGCCTAACCCCATATTTTGTGTCAAGAGAATAGTTTAGATAAAGATTAAGATAAGATAAATAAAAACTGAATTAGACTTTTAAAATTTGGGTTTAGTATTTGATTCTACTTAGTTTATACTGAATTCTTCTGCTTATTATTGTTGATATAACATTTTATAGAAATACATATTGGGGCATATGAAAATAGAGAACTTGTAAACTCACTTGCTTTAAGCCAGTGAAATTTAACCTTTAAGTGGGGTTAGTACTCAGCTTCAAAAAGACCCTAAAAGATTCTTAGTCCCAACCAGTGATTTGGATTGTGTAGGCTGTTTTTATTTAAAGAGTTGTTCCTAAGGCAACTTTGTTGACAGATTGAAGGAAAAAGGGGAACTCTTTGGATATTTGAATTTTGAATTCTAGTGTTTTTTGTCAGAAGCTGGAAAAAAATCTGGATCCCTGAAGAAACTCTCCATTCTAGGACTGAACTATTAAAGGGTGCACGTTGGCAAGCTGAATTGCTTGTTAAGTGACCACCTGGATTCACTTGTTGAATGGAAGTGAAGATATACAGCAATAAAGAGATGGGTGATTCTGGCCACTTACACCCATGGACTTGGTTCACAGGGACTAGGGGAGAAGATGAGAGTAGCCTGACTGTTCTGAAGTTCATGACCCAGCACCAGGAGACTAGGGTTGATGAGAATTTGTGACGGGACTATGGTCTAAGGCAAGGCAACTTATGGACACCCTGGTGAGGCTTAGTGAGGTAGCCCCCACTGAGTTGTCCAGAAACTGACCAGCTGAAAAGATTTTTGAGCCAGTCAACTGGTGAATGTTGCTGCTGACTTTATGGATGACTTTGCTGATGGATGCAGCCTTCACAAGGTTCCAACTTTAATGAAGATTCTTCACTTCAAGGAATGTATTTGTCTCCTCAGAACACTGGGTTGATGTAAATGGGAAGAACAGAAATTGGATACCTAAAATTGGAGGATAAAGGCATGAAGCAGGTGGCTGACAAGTTTTCATAGGTGCAGAAATACATTTATAGAATTATGGGATTAATTACTTAACTGTAGCTGTTAGGCATAAGATTTTTTTGTTTTGTTCAATTATAGAATGTTAGGCTTAAATGAGTGTTGCATATATTGAATTGAATGAATTTTAGTTTTATTTCGTGAAGTACAGATATTATTATTATTTATTTGAAAATTATGTATAGCTAAAGAGTTGTGTAAAAGTCAAATTGACAAGGATTGGTCTGTGGTAGTTATATAATCATTTGTCCATGTGAGGATTAAGAGTGAAGGGGTGGAGTCTAATTTTTCAATCAAGATATAGCCAATGACGCCTCCTTGTGGGTATAGTGTTCTCCTGAGAATTCTGGGAACTCCTGTATTTCCTCCTGGGAGGTGGAAAATACTTAGCTCTCTCTGCTCACTCCCTGGAGACACTCTACTGATGTCACATGGAACTACACTAGTGCCCTGAGCTGAAGAAACCAGGTGGATACCCCTGCCAGTACTGAGATGCTTACACTGCCTCTGGATCCACGAGACTTCCCACCTTCCCATCCTGTCCTGTGATCTTCTTGCATTCAGCATTACGGCATGTGTTTCATGAGTCTGAAGAGGAACTTAAAGATTGGTATTCAGACATATGGGCTATTACTTGACTTATGGACTTGATATGAACTAGGTTGGGATGATTTCTCAATATTCAATTGCTCCTGCATAGAAAGCTCTTTCTATACACATATATGTGTTTATGGATTTGTGTCTCTACCCAGAATAACACAACATATAATACAATTTCATATTTAAGTATATTAAAAACATATGCCTTTTTAACCCCATTCAATTTTAGAGCATTTTCTTCATTCTTACTGGTTCTTTCTTTACTCCACGCTCTCTTATCATAAGCCTAATAAATTATTAATAGCGTTGCTATCTTTATAGACTTCTGAGTTTTAAATAAAGAACATCATTCAAGTGAAAGGAAAACAGCCACTGCAGCAGAGCAAAACATAAAACAGCCACAATCAAAGAGAGCAAAATGTACTAAAAACTAGAGCGATTTGAAAATAGATAAAAAGGCAAAACAAATGATAAGATGTTAAATTTTGCCCTAACTTTGTCTGCAGAAATTCACATCAATATTCACTGTCTCTGGGGGCAGCACCATTCATAACTTTGGTCAGTGGATGTAGGGAACTCAATGGACACTTAGAATATGTGGGGCCCTGTAAATGAAATTCTAGGTTTCCATCATCATCTGTAGCCTTTTAGAAACTAGCTGCTTAGACATTAAACTCTGATATTGATCTATGATCTTGTACTTCTTTGTTAGTATTTTTTTTTCACACCGTGTTGTTCTTTAATGCAAAGTTAGCTGGAATATCACTTAAATGGCTACTTGTTTTAAGGTCAATCTTTAAGATGCCATTCTCTCTGATGGCAGGGCCCCCTTTAATTTCTTCACCACATTTTACTATAGCATATTATCTTCAGTAATCTCTTATGAAAGCCAGTATCTGGTATGACCACATGAAAAAAATAATTATTATTAGATTAGGTCTACAATTACACACAAACTCAAAATTTTCCCACATATTGGATTAATTATGTCTCTGGTGCACTTTAGGGACAGAATTATCATTCTGTTGGGAAATGTTATATGTCTATGGAAATATGGTAATTCTATTGATAGTATCATTAATTTAACCAATGCTATATAATTTAAAATACTATTTTGGAGAAAAAGTATACATATTTAGGACAGTGTTTTAGACTAAAATACACGGATTATTGACTTGTTCAGATTAAAACTCAACTAACTAGACACCATGTACACAAAGAATGAGAATTAGAAATAGAGGAAATTTCCAATAATACTTATTCACAAAAGCATAACCAAGCCTTCTCGATTAAGTTATAATATAGGAAATAATAAAATAGCAAATCTATGGTAGTCTTAAACTGCCAATCATTGTTGTTTCCATGTGCCGTGAGTCAGTGCTGAATCAGAGCAACTTTACATACATCAGAAAGAAACGCTGCTGGGTCCTCTGCCATCCCCACAATTGCTATGTTTGAGCTCATTGGTGCAGTCACTGGCCTTAAGTATTCTGGAATGGTCTGAGTAAATTTCGTGACAGTTCTCTGAATACTTGGCGGAATTTCCCTGTGAAGTCATCTGGTTCTGGACTGTCTTCATGGGACGTTTCTTGAAGACCTTCTCTATTTCTTCTTTTGCTATGAGTCTGTTGAAGTTTTATACCTTTGTCTGCTGCATTAATTTGGGTATAGGTTGTATTTTTCCATACTAGTCCATTTCTTGTAGTGTGTTATACTTTTTAGATTATATTCTTCTGCAGTAGTGTGTATTATTCTTTTTAATTCATCTGGATCTGTAGTTATGTTACCCTTTATCTTTAATTTTAGATATCTGCATGTTTTCTTTGGTTTTCTTTGATTAAGTGTGCTGTTGGCTTTTCAATTTTGTTAAATCTCTCAAAGAACCAGCATCTTGTTGATTACTTTGCATTTTTCAATGATTTTCCAATTCATTTATATGTGTTTATATGTATATACCATTTCTCCTACTGGTTGAGGGTTTATGTTGCTCTTGTTCTAGTTGTTTGAGGTGTGGTGTTAGGGTGTTGATTTTGGATTGCTCTTTTTCATGTGTGTCTTAATTACCATTAATTTCCCACTAATAACTGTTTTTGAAATCTTTCAACGTTTTGTATATGTTGTGTTATCCTTCGAATTTGTTCCAAGGAATTTCTTAATTTCATTTCTTATTTGATCTAATAGTCGTTTTTTGTAAGTAGTATTTTGTTCAGTGTCCATGTATTTGGCTTCATATTCGTACACTTTTTATTGTTGAGTTTTTATTTTATAATATTATGATCTGAGAAAATGTATGGTACATTATCAATGTTTTTGAATATATTAAAACTTGCTTTGTCATCTGATATAGTCTATTCTAAAATATGTCACATAGACTGGAGAAGAATGTAAACTGTATTGTAATCAGGTGGAGTGCTCTGTATGTTCCTAGGAGGTTGAACTGGTTTATTGTGTTGTTCGGCCCTTCATTTTTTAATTGTGTTCCTTTCATGATGATATGTCTTTTCTTGAGAGTGGTGCTATAAGGTCTCCTACTATTATTGCTGATCTGTTTATTTCTCTCTTCAACGGTGATGATTTAATTTATGTATTTCCAAGGTTTTTCACTTGGGACTATATGTTTAAGATGTTTACGACTTTTCATTCTATTGTTTCTTTAATCACTATGTTGTGTACATTCCAATTTCTCTTTGTTACTTGACTTGAGGTCTACATTACATAACCATAAGTTAATATTAGTACTTCTGTTGCTTATGATTGGCTTGGTAAAATTTTTCTCCATATTTTGATTTTCAGTCTAATTTTGCCTACATTTTAAGGTGTATCTTTGGTAGTCAGCATATAAATGGGTCTTATTTTCTAATCCAGTCTGGTTCTCCCTTTCTCTCAATTCATGCATTTAATGCATTGACATTCAGTGTCAGTGATACATACAGTTTTGTGTCTGTCATTTTTCTTTGTGTGTATGGCAGTTTTCATGATATCTGTTTCTCTTGATTTCTGTGTTATTTTGAGGCTATTCTCATTTTATTGGCTTACGATTTATTGGTGTTGTCCTTACATTGCTTTCAGCTTTATCTGTTGTTGCTGCTGTTGATTCCACCATTACTAATCCTGTTAATATTTTATAGGATGCATATCTTGTTTTTACTGTTCCTTTAAATTTTTCTTTTCTGTAAATATTTTTATTTTCCCATCCTAATATTGAAAGGATGCTTTTTCTACATATAGGAGTTTTTTTTTCACTTCTTTTCAGAGTTTTTTAAATGTTATGCCAAATTCTTCTTCCTAGCTGGTTTCTATAGAAATTTCAGAGATCTTCCATATTTATTGTCCTTTTTGGTAGCTGTTCTTTTTTCCCTAGCTGAGTTGATGTGCCTCTCCTGTTCTTTGAAGTTGCAAAATTGAACTTCTATATGTTGCAATGTTTTTCTTTTAGGATCTATCTTATTTGAAATTCTCTAAGTTTCTTGAATAGCTATTTTCTCCTTCTTTATGGTTTTGGGGAAATTTTATTACCTGTGATCTTGTACTATGTTCTCTGTAAATCCTTGGTCTCTTCTTGTTGCAGGATCTCAGTGAGATGTAGACTATTTCTCTTGATAATGTTATGCATCCTTTTCAAGCTTTCTTTTTTGTTGTGGTTGATAGTTTCTCTTGTTGGTTGTAGGCAGAGGAATTTCTTTGGACTCACTGATTCAGTTTCCCTTTCCTTCCATTCTATTTCTCAGGTCTTTTATCATGGTGTCTAATTCTGTTATATTTTATATATTATATTTTATATAATATCTCTTGATATTTTGGGGGGTATAGGATTTCTGTTTTTCCATTTCTTTCATTGTTCTTATGAACGTTTCTCATCTCTCTTGAATGCACCTAAGCACCAGTATACAGAATTCTACTTTTGGTAATTTCAGGGCCTCTTTTTCAGAGTTCTTTGTTTGGTAGTGTTTGTATTTCTTGATTTTATGAGTGAACTGTAGTAAACTGCTATTTTTGTAGCATTATTGTGCAGCTGCTGACTCACACGGGGTAGTTGGCTCTGTCAAATCATGTGTAGAATGTTTAATAGGAGCTGGGAGAAAAAGGGTGAAATGGAGAAAAAGGGAGAGAGGTGGACAAATGGGGAAGATAAGTGCAGGGAGAAGAATAAGATAAAACAGCAATAAGGTGCCATCTGAATAAAAAATGGTTTTAAAAATAATAAAAACATGTATTTTAAAAGGGGTACTAATAAAGAATAAGTATCATGGAGATATATTTTATGTGGTAAGGGAGAAAGAGAGCAGAAGGGGAGAGTGGACGGGCAGCAGAGAAGTGCAAACAATTAGAGCAGAAGACAAAGAGATGATTGATAGATAGATAGATAGATAGATAGATAGATAGATAGACAGATAGATCGATAGATGATAGATGGATAGTTAGATAGATATGGGATCTCCTGACTGTTGTTTTCAATTTGATTTTAACACAAATCGTGACACTTTCCCCCCATGTTGTATATACTGGGATATTAGACTTTTTCATTTTTCTATTGAATGTTTTGAAAAGCATAATATGATTTTTTTAATGTTTGAGGACATTTAAACGATTCTTTAATCATTGGCAATGGAGAGATATGTTAGTACATTGTATGTGAATTGTTTATCTCTAGGTATCCCATTGATTTAATTTCCTAATGACCCTAAAATCTGAATTTTCCATTTCTTCTAAGGTTAATTATGCTATGTTACACAAGTGGTGTGTTTTATAGCTTAGTAAAACTGAGTTGGTTTGGACTCATCACGATCTTATGTGGAACAGAACGAAACACCACCTGGTCCTGCACCAGGCTCATGATCATTCTTATGTTTTTGAACAGTCATCCTCCCCAAAGTTCTACAAACTACCATTAGTTTGCAGTATATTTCATTACCACTACTTGTAGAGAGGCAGAGAAAAAGAGGAAGGCCCTCCATCCAATGGACTGGATTCAAAGTTAGGAACAATTGTGAGCATGGGCAGTGTTCTGTTCTGTATAACACCGAAGAAGAACAACACATTCTATTGAAAAGGAAAATGAATACCTCTCATTTTGTGTACTTTTCTATTTCTATATTTAATTATTTTTACTTTTGTCTTCCTTTTTAATCCAATAGGCTTTTTCTTGAAGAGAATCTTTGATTAACCTATTTAATGAGACTTCTGTTTTAGCTTTTCTAACCCCTCTATTCTTTGTTTTGCACTTTAACAGTCCTCACGTATTATCTCCCTTGTTTTTTTTAAATACACAGTTGTCATTTTCATATCAGCATAAGCTTGATGGCAGTAAGGATTTTGTTTATTTCAATGACAGTTATGTAATGAATTTTCAGTCTATTTTTGTTCTTCCTCATGTACCCATTTGAAGACTCACAATAGACTCTAATTTTTGCATTAGCTGTATTAGGTAAGTTTGATGGGCCATGTCTGCTTATTTTATATTGTTTCCCCCTTTATCTCTAATTAATTTATAATCTTATTGACCCCAGCGGGATTTAAATTATAGTGATAATACTTTTTTAGAAGAATTAATACTAATCACAAGGAGTTGTGATTAAAAATGTCTCAAATGTCCAACTCTTCCAAGATGTTGCTTTATTCTTGCTTTCTATTGTTGTTTTATTATATTCCTGTACATACTTTGATTCTGCAATTTGCTATAGTGTCTCACAGAGAGTCACATTTTTTTAGGAAATGTCTAGTATGGTCTTGGCTACTGTTATTCCCAAGTCCAAAAGTCAAGAACAGGCAAACCAAATGCAGTTTGCAGATCCAGACGCTAAATATTTCCAAAATTAAATCAAGTCTTCAAGCTTCTACCAGCACTTGATCAGGAAACAGAGGTCACAAAAGTTAGAGGTGGATAGAAGTGTGGTTTTATTTTTCAGTGACCATACCCCCAAGGAAAACCCAAGTCAAACTGTCTACTGGGGTAAATAATAAGGATACATCCCATCTTAATCTCTCTGCAAAATAACTTTATAATCATAGGTGAAAATTTATAGTACATCACAAAAGGGTTTGTCATAAACAAGATATGGCTAGAAGGGCTATAGTAAGTAATTGACTGCATCTCAAGTGGACACATTTTATGTTATTTAAAATTTTTTTCACTATATTCTATTTGGAAAGAGATGATGGACTCTATGGAAAGACTAATTGGTATTTGTTATGTTTGTTTTATGGCCACGGCAGGAGTTGGCAAATTACAGCTCTTAGGTCATATGTGGCTTTTCCAGTATGCACACGTGGCTCTGCAGTTTAGTTGAAAATGAAAATAAAACTACTATGTGGGCAATGGCGATTTCATTTATTTGTCAAAAATATACTCATGGATCTCAAATAATTTTGAAAATTGGCCCATCTCAAAACTTTGGTTATCTCTACACCAGAGTATGAATTACTTAGTCAGTATTCAATATTTCCTTGTCAATATTGTGCGTTTTCTCTTGGTTTGTTTCAATTGTGTTGTTTCTATTTCTGTTTTGTTAATCTTTGCCTGCTTGATCAGAGAGAGACATTTGTTAAAATAACCCACTTAGACGGTGGATTATAACCATTTCTATGAAATTCTTCAAGTTGGTTTTAAACTATCTTCAGATTATTTTATAACTTCTATTCTCATATTGTCAGACTTGAGAAATAAAGGTTTTATTCTTAAAAAAATGCATTTTGTATTTAAATTATTTTGCTTGGTATTATAATGTCTCCACTAGATATCCTTCTACCAAATATATTTATCAGGTTGCAATGCTGGGGTGCCATGTTTAGAATTCAGATGTTCCATCCAAACATGTTACAACCGGTTGCTAGAACTCAAAGATCATCACTCTGATGTCAGCTTCAGTCCAAAGACATTCATTCAGCTCCAACCCCAGGGGTCTAAGAATCCAGCTCTCCAGAGTAAGTGCCCAGAGGCATCCCACTCCCCAAGCCAACCTCCTGCCCCACAGCTCTCAGGTTATTGGCTCTGTGACCTGGGGATTATGCCATTGTCTTATACTCTAACTCCAGGACCTGCTGTTGCTTCTGCAGCATCACAGCTGTCGTCTGGATTCAGGGAGGATCTCTGGACTCAGGGGATGCACACCATTCCTGACTCCTGCGAGTAGTAAAATTCCCCCTCTTGCTTCTCAGAAGTTGTGTTTTATATGGAACAGAAGGACAAATGGATGAATCCTGTGAAAAATCATTCAGAGGTGAACCTATCTTCCCCCATCGTCTTCCCAGACCTAAGCAGGATAATGCTGTTTGGTGGGTGTTACAGAGACCTCCACTTTGTGCTTCATCTTAATTTAACTCTGCCTCTTTTAAACAACATAGAGTTGAGTTTTACAAGTCCAGTGTTAGAATATGTACTAACCATGTGGTTTATTTTGTTATATTTGAAGCTATTTCTGCCTGTAATTTTCTATTTCTTGTAACTGTTGTTAATTGCTATTGAATAAGTTTCTACTTATATCAAGCAGAACAAAACACAATCTCATCCTCTCCCTTCTTTAGAATTGTTGATATGTTTGAGCTCATTGTTAAGGACATTGTTTCAATGCATATCCATATCATGATCACCCATCTTCACTATTTGACCCCAAATAATGTCTTTTTGTAGTGAATGATTTTTCTTGATGCTATGTCAGACATAAGCAAGACCCCTTGCTTCTAATGAGAAATTTTCCTCCAAAACAGATTTGCTCCTTCATCTGGAAGGCCATGATAGAGTCAACATCTTCTCCAGCATTACAAATTAAATGCATCAATTTTTGTTCCCTCCTTTTCACTGTTCAAATTTCACAGCATATGAGGCAACAGATAGAACTTTGGCTTGGGTCAGGTGCTTGTTCATTATCAAAGTGACACAATGGCTTTCTAATCCTTTGAAGAGGTTTTTTTTGTATTAGATTTTCTATTTGTGCTTAACTTTTATTCACACATGTGCATTTTTTTGTAAGCTCACATAATGTGGGTGGAACTGGACTCTGGTGTTAAAATACATTGTTCTCTTTATTGAACTATTATTGTTTTGAGAAACAGTCATTTTATATGTTTTTGAAAGTTATAAATGATTTCAGAACACCTGGTCAACTTAAAAATATTAAACTATGTAAACTTTATAAATCAATTACCTGAAAAGACAAACGCACTACCAAAAATAGTAAACTGTTTTATAAATCCATTACATAAAATGACAAACTCACTGCAACTGGGTTGATTCTGACTCTTAGTGAATCTATAGCTCAAAGTAGAGCCACAACTATGGGTTGTGATGACTGCAAATCTTCACTGGAATAAAAAGCCTCACCTTCTTTTGACAGAGCAGGTTTTGAACGGCTGGCCAATAGCCTAACACCCAATGTATAATTCATTAAGCTACCAGGGCTTCTCAGAAACCAAATAAACCATTCTCTTTAGTATTTTCTCAGAAACACTTTATTCACTTGTGCAATACAAATATTTCAGTACCATAACTTTGCTTGATCTCAAAGTTTTAGGTCATTAATGCAGACTTTGTAGTTTTTGTTCAACCAGAATTCGTCAAGATCTTAAGACAGAATGAGGCAATAAGCTAATCATCATCAGGTTCTCAAGTGAAATTATTCCCACTCAGTTATAATATGGAACTGACCACATTTCAGTGACTTTGGTTCAAAATAAAAGAAAACTTAAACCAAACTAAAGCCAGTGATTGCTGCTTCCTCTTGACCTCCTGACATTTGTTTGAATCAGGAACTCTTTAAGCCAGTACAAATAATGAAACATGGTTTAAGGAGTTATATTCAAGCCAGGGAAAAGGAAAACTCCAAAAACTTGCCATCAGCATCAACTCTCTGAACCTGCATTATTCAAAAGGGCAGAAAACTAAAAATTTATATTGAGCAAATACCCAAAATTTATATTAAGCAAATGTCTACTGAGAAGTAGGACACTGGTATCCATAATTTGTTTGTAGTTCCTGGTTTTAATACTTCATAATATGATTGGTGATATATCTGACTATAGACTCTTTACTCTCTTAAATATTGGTTATGTTTCCCCTTATTTATGGCTTTCTCTCTTTTTCTCCCACCAGGTATCATCCAGAAATCTCAATGACCAAATTTAATGCGTGCCCCCTTGAGTTAGTTTTTTCTAGACTCTAGTCTCTTGACTGAACCCTCTCTGTCAAGACAAACTCATGTGGTTGACACTTTCTTTGTGTTTCCTCTGGTATCAAGGTTGAGATAGGATCACCATCCCTCAGACTTTATAATCATGTGGGGCCTATGATTTGAGCCCAGTTGTTCCTATATTTTCAAACACTGCCATATATTTTTTATTCACTGCTACTTTTCAGGAGCCCTGCTGACATAGTGGTGATGGTGTGAACTGTGATCCTTAAGCTCAGAATTTGACACCGCCAGCCACTCTACCAGAGAAACATGGGCCTTTCTACTCCCAGAAACAGTGGCCAGGAGCCCTCTTTGTTTAATGGTTACCTTTTGGGTGGTGATTTGTGTGGTTGGTAGTTTGAAGCCTCCAGCTGCTTTGAGGAAGAAAGACAGGGCTTCCTATTCTTCCGAACCTTGCAGTCACGGAAGCTCACCAGGAGTGACAATGCGTCAGCATTGACTCTGTTGCAGTGAGTTTGGTTTGGGTCTACTTCTCACTGTGCGGTTCACTTCCAGGTCCTCTACGTATTCTTTGAATGAGACCAGGTCTGCCAGTTCCCTACTCCTAACGGGTAAGTGCTCCTTACGCTCTGTCTACAAAACTTCTCTATCCCCTCCGACGGCTGTAAGTAGAATGTCACAGACTTTAAACACACCAAAGTTCAATGTATTACCTGTTTATTTGTTTGCTTGTTGTCAGGTGCCATTGAATCTGTTCTGGCTCTTACAGACGGTGGCAGTTAGATTTCAGGTCAACTCGAACTGTGTGAAGTGTAGTGCTGAAATCCAACCTGTCAATCAGGTGCCAGCCTGTCGCTGCCTTCTTCCAGGTATGGGCTTTTCTATAAGCGAGACAGGGAGAACCTCTCCACCCTCTTGCCTCTTTGCCCTCCTCCTTACTGAGATTCCGTGACTGCCTCCAGGGGTGCCCCCCCCCCCAATGGGATGCTGACTCTTGGCACCAACCTTCATGCTGTCGGCGACTTCCCATGTTTCCCCTGGCATTGGGTCCATGAGATTTTGCACATGCCATCTTAGGATCCCCTTCGTTCTTACTTCACCCTTCTGTGTCACCAACCTGCAGGTCCATGAATCTGAAAAGGACCCATGGAATTTAGTAGGACTAGGCTGGTGTAAAATTTTTGGTGTAAAATTACTTGTTGATAAAAAGTTCTTTCTTATCCATTTGAATTTCACTGGTTTTGTTTCTCAAAAACAAAAACAGCATAACATACATTGCCCACTCGTGAACCACCTCTTGATTGTTATGTTTGGGCGCCTATTGTTACAGCTTGTCAATCCATCTTGACGTGGGTCTTTTAAAAATGTTTCTTTGGCCCTCCATCTTTATCAAGAGTTGCATCTTTCTCATAATATTATTGCATTACTTGAGTACCAGTAAAATAAGAATTTTAGTGATGGCTAGAATAAAGTTTGTGTTTAGAGAAGAAAGTGCTTTTCCAAATGAACACTATTGATGTTCTTCATGTCTTTTCTACAGCATTTTTAGAGTATTCAAAGGACTAATTGGGCCATCAACTGCAGATGGAGTAACACAAACAAATTCCACTTTAATCTATAATTGGAAGAATTCCAAAGAATATGAATGCAAACTTTTAACCATAGCTCTACTTGGCACCCTGTCCTATGAGATAGGGGTCTCTTAATCTTCTGCAGAACATCCTAGAGTGAAATGGATCTAGGTGCTCTGCAAGTAGCTTTATTAATATCGGTGATTTTGTTTCAGACAAACCATTATCTATAGAATAATATTGATTGCTTATTTTTTGTTCTTACTTTTTTCATAGACTAGTGTTTTAAAAATCAAAACCAGATGGGTTTGAAGGAAATGCTTCTTGTCCTTCAGCTGTAGTTAAGACCCCCTAGAAAGAACACTTTAATTGTAGTTCACTGTGGTCCCAATTTACTGGTCCAGCTGCTCCCTGGATCTTGTACAATAAGACACATGGCCTTTGTTAGCTGTCACTGAGCAGGAAGGTGCCTTGTTCTCTCTTTCCTGAGTGCCCAATAAAAATAGGATTTTATGGTACAATTGAGGAAATAATAAACAATGCAGTTTTTGATTGTGCCTTTAGGGCAATGAGCTTCAGATAAAGCATAAGACAAATTGATGTATCATTTTTAAATCAGCAGAAATATCTAGCACTTTTCTCAACTAGTGTTCTGCTGGCAATGAGAAACTCAGAAAAGTTGTGAACATTAGTTTCCTTTACCTGTTACATTGTATCTGCTTCAATTATTGTCTTCAATCACTGCAAGAGAAGGATAAGGGATGAGGATGACAATCTGTATGACCTACATATACTCTTTAATTTCAATAAGGTTAATAAAAGCATTTATTTATTTGAACGGTCATTAACACATATTCCGCAAAACACAAAATTAAACAGTTTAAGTATATCAACAAGAGTGATACCATAATTGCCATAATCATGTTTAGAATATTTGCTTCATTCTTATATTCATTACTACTCTACATTTGCCCCTGACTGTAAGAGGCTTTTCATCTCTAAAGATTTATTTATCCTGGATTTCTCATAAAGAAAATCATACCCCCCAAAATACCAACAATTAAACAAAAAAGCAAAGAAAACTTTAAATCCAAAAGAAAACAGAAAATAATAAAAACTGGAACAAATTTAAAAGAGGATTAAAGTGAAAACACATAGTCAGGTGTTAAACTTTAACCTAACTATATCACCATTAATCCAATACACTCTTGTCTGAGAGCAAGGAATTCACATCCCTGGACAAGCATCAGAAGAAATTCTCCAGAAGCTTAATCCACTTGCACTGCCCAAATGGAGTTAGGGTTGTCACTGCCATACACAGCAGGTGCTCAGAATTTAAACTCTAATACAATTTCCACCTCTGGTTTTGGATTTTATTGTTTACAATCCTTGGATCACACAGGCTGGCATATTCTTCCATGCAGAGTTAGCTGACACCTCACTATGATGCTCGTTTTAGGACAAGATCTCAGATGCTATCCTTTCTCGTAGCCAGGTACTAATTGTGGTAGGTACATGATCTTGTGTCAATTTGGAACTTGAGAGGATTATGAGTGAAGGGATGGAGTCTAGTCTGTCAATTGGGTCAGCCAATGAGGCCTCTGTGTAGGTACTCCTGAGGATTCTGGGAACTCCTGTATTACCTCCTTGGAGGCAGGTGATACTTTTTCTCTCTGTTCATTCCCTGGGAGACACTCAACTGAGAAGACACGTGGAACTCTGCTAGTGCCCTGAGCTGGGGATGCCAGGTGGAGACCCCTGCTGGTGCTGAGATGCTTATATTGCCACTAAATCCATATGAATTCCCACCCACTGACCTGAATTTTCTGACTGTTAAATAATCAGCTCTCAGAACCTTCAACTTAAAGATTCGTTTACCTCTAGATCAGTTGAAAGTAACTGGTCCAGTCATAATGTGTAGCAGGCATATTTTGAGACAGATTTTATTGTAAAGCTGTGATGGCATGATTCTAATAATATTCTCTGAAATTGTCCTGAAAATTAACAAAGGAAAAGAAGCTTGGTTCAAAGTTTTTTCTACTACAAAGTAATAAGAATATTTGTTGGATTTCTTCACATAACTTTCCTAAACTATTAAGATAATTTAAATGATTTAAGTAAAACTGAGACCTATAGCTTGTCATCATTTTTATAGTCAACAATAGAAGATAAGATAGTATAATACTTTTGACATCTAGGCAATTGCATTATTTAAATGGTTTGAACAAAATGTTTATAATTTTTATCTGCAATTTGTAGATGTTAATTATTAAATTTAACTTTCCTTTTTTGATAATTTCAGAAGAGAAGTTTGTTTTATCATTTGAATACACAGTTGAAATATTTGCAGAAATATGACTTGGGATAGGTGGGGAGTTTGATCTGAAGTCAGTATAATGCAGCAGAAACATTTTTTGCATATATTCAAGTGGCAGTATAAATCAACTTTTATAAATCAAATATTGAAATAGTTACATTTCAAAAACACTTTATATACCCATTCATACACCTTTGCCTCCAATTAACACAATGAAACCACATCTATCCTAAAATAATGAGTGGCTAGGTTAGACTTATTGCCATCTGGCACCAGACTGCATGAGTTAAAATTGTCATTCTTTCATCAGCTTTTGCTATTAATTTCTCTCTACCCTCTAAATGCATCTGTAAATAGATGTCATTATAATGGTAGTTATTTCATTTGGCTATTGCAAATGATATATGGGTTACTACATATTTTAACAGAAATAGAACTATAACAAATTAGTCTTCAGCAAAAGTATGCATAAGCAAATGTGGTGAAGAAAGCTGATGATGCCCAGCTCTCAAAAGATATAATGCTTGGGGTCTTAATGGCTAGAAGGTAAACAGCAGCCATCTAGCTCAGAAGCAACAAAGCTCACATAGAAGAAGCATGCCAGCCTGTGTGATTATGGGGTGTCAAAGGGATTGTGAATAAGACATCGCAGAACATAAAAGCATGTTGTTGTGTGCTCACCTTCCCATTGGGATCACTGTAGACAAATGTATACAGAAGCAAATGTGGTGATGAAAGCTAATGGTGCCTGGCTATCCAAAGATAAAGCATCTCGGGTCTAAAAGCTTGAAGATAAGCAAGAAGCCATCTAGCTCAGAGGCAACAAAGCCCACATGGAAGAAGCACATCAGTCTGTGTGATCATGAGATGTCAACACATATATATTTTCTATTCAAGTATAGCTAATTATAACCTAGTCAAATATTTTGTACTTCGCCATTCTGAAAGTTACTATGGCAGTGAGAATCAGCAATCAGCTTCATCTATAAGCTACCATTAATAAAAAGGACATTTACTTAATGCTTGGACCAACATCCTTACTGGGTTGAAGGACTTTCAGCACATTAGCTCTTCCAAAAACGTGAGTTGAACTGAGCCCTCAGTATTGCTGCATGGACTAATTAGCCATTATAATCACATTTGCTCTATGAATCTATCTTTTTATTATACATACATATTGCATATAATCATAAATGTCCTGGTTGTATTTCTCTAGGGAACCCTGCCTAACACTTGCACTTTAACTAAAAAATTAAGATTTAAGATATACTTTCCGTTAACAAGAACAGACAACCCCACTTCCAATTTTGTTCATTTAGATATTTAGAATTACGTAAAATATGTGATGAATGCACTATATGATTATGTTTTCTCTGGCTTATGGAAAGGGACTGATAGATTTCTGAGATGCTAAATCACTGACCATCTATAGAATAAGTGACTCTTTCATACACCTTGAATGCCCCCTTACCTTTGCTAGATGCAATGCCAAGTCGATGTCCCCTAAGAGTGAAACAAGGACAGAGCATCTGTATCTACTCCTTCTTTGTAACTTGTGGAATATAGTTGTATCTACCTTGGCTCTTAGGAGGGCATAGAATTAGAGGTTCATGAAGCCCCTCTTACTATGAATCACAGAGCCAATAATTTGGCAAAAGGAGTCTTGTACTCAGGTGTAATACTTGATGGATGGTTCTGTAAAGTAAAACTATTAACTTTTGTAGGAAAAGTACTAGAAATAAAAAAAGACGATTGCCCAAAGGGTCTCTTTTTAGCAGGGGTAAAAGAAAGTAGCATGTGCATTCATTGTCGGCAGTAACATGCAGACCCTCTTTGTGGTTTCACAGGAAAAGGTGGTAACCCAAGCCCAGCAGGGTAGCAATTATGTATAAAGAAGAATGTCTTCTCGACTCCAGTGTGATTGTGTTTATATTTTTAGGTACAGTGTGATTTTTAACTTCTTTGAGTAATTAAAATTAAGGTAGGTGCATGAATAATTCATATGGAATGAGAAAGGCTAGTATACAAAGAGCGGCATTATTAGACAGGCATTTAGGAATTAAAAACTGTGTCCTCTCAGAGATTCATGACTTTGAATGAAAAGCGTTAAAAGGTAAAGTTTTTAAAGCAAAAATCGGTGTGCTTTACTGAAATAGTTGAAGTGTTTAGAATTTAGTGATTCATTTACTCAAAGTAATTCCAATTGAGGAATTTACTATGGAAGCATATATAAAACTGGAATGTTGAGCTAATTTTGTTTATGTCTACATTTACATTCAGGAAAAATTTGGAGAGTGTTTGCAGTTGTTTTGATGTCCACTAATAGATATAAAGAGTAATTTTACATTTTATTGTGGTAAATAGAGATGTAACATGAAATTATTATATGTCATTTCCACAATCATCACTTGCACAGCTTAATAACATAAATTATGTTGGTAAAAATATCCAATCATCATGATCACCATTCCTGAATTTTTAAATCTCTCTTTGTCATATTTCTTTCTTTTTTGGGGGAAGGGCATCACTGCCCTCTGGTGGTGGGAGTAGGAGACCCAGCCTTTGCTCCGGTGGAGCCACTGCTGGAATTGAACCTCCATCCCTGTGGGCCGCAGTCCCGTGCACAACCACTATGCCAACAGAGCTCAGCCCCGCCGTCATATTTCTTTTAAAATAAATTGTGAGTTATATTTTATTTCTTGAGTAACAGTATATTTAATCATTTGGAATAGAAAAATATTCATGTAATGTGCCATTTTACTGTTACTTTGTTCAGACTCATAGAGCTTCAGTGGCAAATGTAGAACTGGAACATAATATCTTGATCCCATTTGCCAGGTCAATACGTTAAGAGATTTATATTTCTCCTAACCTCACTGCCTCAAATTTGGGCGAGGTCCTGTTCTCACTGCAAGCAACAAGCATTTATCTTTGGTTATAACTAAACAACAATGCTAAAAGCTTATTCAGTGTGTTTATACCTCATTATGCTATTACTCTGGAATCTTATTGAATGAGGCCTTTGTTAATAATTTTTCATGGCAACTTAGTTATCTGGAAAATAGATTCTTTTTGTTTGGGATGCTTGATTTGTTTCATTCTCTAAATCTATGAAATGCTGATTAACTTCCAACTCTTTAGTGCCAATGATCTAAATAGAACACCTAAGCAGAATGACAGACGTGAGACAGCTTCCTTGTATCTCATGCATCCTCATTTAAAGCACTCTGAGGAGCCCTGGGCATACTGACGACACACTGGGAAGCTCAAAACCACCAGCTGCTCTAAGGCAGAAGGATGAAGCTCTCTGCTTCTGGAAGTCCAAGAGGAAGTCCAAGAGGAAGTCCGAGAGGAAGTCCGTCGGGCTCTGTCTTGTAGCATCAACCGGAGTCAGAACTGACTTCATAGCAATGGGTTTGATTTGGAAGGCTACACACAATCGTAGGAAGACATTGAACATTATATAGTATACAAACTTGATTTAGCCTTCAATAAATTATTGAAAGGCGCCTTATAAAAAGGTCATACTAGATTAGACTGTTATGCATATTTCTATAAAATTTAGAAGACATTAAGGAGTCAGAAGATAATAAGGTTTAAAAAAAGCTAAGATTTGTCTTATAAAAACAATATATTAAAATTACACTGATCTCTTCAGGTTCTGCCATCTCTTTATGCAACGTTTTGATTTTTTATGATAATAGTGTAAAAACTCTCCTATCAATTGGTGTGGTGCACTAAGGATGTTCACTTTGTGTTAGGAGGATGCACGGTAAAGAACTGCTAAGTGTGAAGTGAGAAACCTTGGCTGTAATAGATAAGGTAAGACGTCAGCTTGGGTAGGTCCTGATTCCCAGTGCTTTGACAGTTATGCAAAAATGTAATTTGGCACTTACGTAATGATGTGATTTGGTAGTTATGTAACAATGTAGTAGGCATTCTCCATTTTGCAATTTATGTGCTCACTTACTTTCCTGTAACATTTATTTCACATGATATACTGGTGCTTGGAAACAACGTCAATAAGTCAGGAGAGAACATAAATGATTATAAATGATGTTTGTATATGTCCCTTTACAAATGTTTCATAATTGAGAGATACAATTCCCTATATACTAATAGATATAATCATAAAGAAATTTTATTTAGTATAAGTACTTTGCCTTTAACCAAAAATCTTTGCTACTTATGTTAATCTCTAGCTAATCACACTCTATATGCAATATAGCATTAGATACAAATTGACTATGGATAGTATTTCAGCCATATAAATATATATATATAGTATTTATATATATTGTTGCTCATATAAAAAGGGTCACATTACGAAGTTCTTTGAAAATCAGTTTTTGGAAACAGTGCTGTATTTTGTCATAAAAATAATGTCATAAATACTAGTAACACATCTTGTAATGTTTATGATTTAACAATTTGATACCAATAAACTTTGAAAGCCCCAAATGATTCATTTTGAATATACAATAATTTAGGGGAAGGTATGAAGAAAAGCTACTTTCTGCAGTTGACTAAACCCTGCTATCATAAGAAGCAAAAACTGGATTCGAACATGAATCTGAATGCAGATTCCAGGAGGGGAGGTAACATGCATGTCACATGTGATCTGAGTTTCATCAAACATAAGTCTCCTAAGATTTGCTTCTAGAAAATGAGATACAATCATACTTCTTGTTAGGGGAAAGGATATGGAAAACCTCACATCACTGTTTAGTGCATGGTCACTCCCTTCATGTACTTTTACTTTGGGCTCAGCCCATTAAGATGAAACACCAGGAGGGCCTCAAAAGGTGCTTGGTGATTGTGCTTGCTGTTTTCTTGTTTTCCTTCACGGGAATAAATTTTCTTAATTAGCTGTTAAAGGCAACACATAAAAGCGCACTGAATTCAAAACTGTGGCTCAAATACATGTTCAGGCAGAGTCTATACTAGGGAAGCTCTCTAGCCGATCTACTGATAGCAGGGTGAGAAAGATAACTTTTCTGTTAACTGTCCATGACTGTCGCTATAAACTATGCTATGGCCTTACTGTGATAACAAGCTGTGGCAGTCATGTGCTTATGTTAATTTTATGATTGAAATGTAGGGGTGGAGTCTAGCCTGTTTGTCTGGAGATAGCCATTGAGTAGCTAATGAGGCCTCTATGTGGACATGGGTTTCTGCTGAGACTTCTGGGAAATCTCGCAATATTTCTTTCGTGAAGATGAGAAGCTATCTCCCTAGTTGTTGGGAGTCAGTCTCAGGCAAGGAAATACAAACAAGATGACAGTGTCTGAGCTGCTGCAGGAGCCAGAGGAGAAGCCCTGGAGAGACTCCTGCCAGTGATGAGTTGTTTCGGCCACCACTGGATGCCTGCCAGCACCAGGACTCTGTACCCACTGACCTGTGACTTTGTGTGAGTCAGAGAGAGACTTTATAGACTGATATCGGACATATGAGTTAATATGGGACTTATGACTTGGAACTGGCCTGGACTCAATGTCCTGTTCCTCTTGTATATAAAACCTTTTCCTTGTATTATATGCTTGTCTACGAATTTTGTTCCTCTACTCTACCCAGACTAACACACATGCTAACAGATAACTTTCTTTACCTCAATAAATAAATTAGTTTTACCAGTCACCTGTTGGTGCAGAAAGCTGTGTCATTACTTACTATTACCAGTCATCTCAGATGCACAGTTACCCATGTACACTGTCCGGTCCTGAGAAATCCTTGTAATGGTTGTTGTACTTGAGCACATTGTTGTAGCCACCAAGTCAATTCATTTTATCAAGAGTTTTCTTTTCTTCTATTCAATATCCACTTTGCCAGGCATGATAGCCCTCTCTAGGGACTGGTTTCCTGATAATATGCCCAAGGTATGTGAGATGAAGTCTTACCATCTTTATTTCTAAAGAGTATTCTGGCTATATTTCTTAAAGGCAGACTTGCTTACTCTTCTTTACCAGCTTTATAATTACACTCATCATTCTTCTCTAGTCCTATTTCATGGATATGAGGTTATCAAAAATACCATGGCTTTACTACTCAAAGTGATATGATCTTTGCTCTTTAACATTTTAATAGATATGTCCAGTGCAATGCATTAATGTTTTTTTTATTGCTGTTTACATGACAACTTTAATACTTTCTCCATATATCCTAATATTGTCTATTGGTACAATTCTGAGGCTCTTCATTTTCTTGATATTGGATTGTAAATAATACTCAAGAACTTATTTTCTGATCTTTACTGATATTGCTTCAGGTTCTCTTGACTTTCAGGAAGCAATATTGTGCCATCCGTGTATTGCAGGTTGTTAATGTATATTCCTTAAATATTTATGCCAGGTTATTCTTAACATATTGCAACTCCTTTTATTAGTTCCTCAACATACAATTGAACTAAAGTGGTGAAATGATATAACCAAGAGCACAATTTTCCTGATTTTAAACTAATCTGTAGCCACTGTACTGTTTGCATGATTACCTCCAAGTCCATATATAGTTTATGAACAAGTACATATCTCTTGTCAGCTGGGGATGTCTTCCACAGAGGGAATTGTGGACCACATCCAGAAAGCTATTTATCTCCTTAGTGCCTCCAAATGAGGTATTTAAACTGCGACCAGATTGAGAGGTTAAACTCTACCCTTTCACCCTTCTCTCTCAAATTGATAACAGATTGTGTAACTACCACAACAAGTAAACATTTTTCTGGTGTCCTTTATTTCTATATTTGATTGATCTGACACAAGCAATGATGTTTAATATTCCACATCTTCTTCTGAACCTGGTTTGAATGATTTTCAGCTCCTTGTCCAAATACTGCTGCACCCACTTTTCAATTATCTTACTCCATGCTATTGTCCAATAATTTCTTTATTCTATTAGGTGACTTTTCCTTGGAATGGATATGTATTTGGCTCTCCTCCACTTGCTTGGTCAGGGAGCTGCTTTCTAATTTCTTGGCATAGATGACTAAGTACTTCCAGTCTTCTTTAGCTGACATTTGTTTGTTGAACTACTCAGCTTATTGGCATTCCGTCAATACCTGAACTCTTGCTTTTCATTAACGCCTTCTGGGTAGCTTGGATTTCATTCTTCAACACCATAGCTTCTAGATCGCATGCTACTTCTTGAAATGGGTGAATACCAACCAGTTCCCCTTGGTGAAATGACTCCATTTATTCTTTCCATTTTCTTTTGATGCTTCCTGGAAGCTACAGCATTTTGCCCATAGACTGCTTCACTATTTTCTTCAATTCTTTCAAGTAGATTCATGCTGAGGATGTTCTTCAGTTTTGTCTTTCTACCCTCAGGACTTTGCACATTTCATTATGATACTCTACTTTGTCTAGACAAGTTGTCCTTTGAAGTTTTATGTTCAGTTTCTTTACTTTATCATTCTTTCCAGCTGTTGTAACTACTCTACCTTCAAAACCTAATTTCAGAGTGTCTTCTGTGATCTATATAGTCTTTTCTTTCTTTTTAAAAGAGTTTTCTTTTCAATGATGTTTTTGCTTTCTTCAGGCATGATATTTTCTATATCACTATCAGTATAGTAAACCATATGTTGTTGGAGTAGTCGTAGCAATAACTACCACTACTCCAATGTCAAAACTATCTCTAGGATCAAGGAAGTTAAATGTGCAGAGATCTCAGGGTCAAAAGAAAAGGACCCTCTCCTGCATCTTCTCTGATTGTGGTAGTAATGTTCCCTCTTTTTGATTACACTATGACTCATTGTATACCCAACAGCCTGATAATAACAATTCATTGTTGCCAGTTACTCAACATTGAATTTTATAATCCTGTCATTATCTTCCATGTCCCCACCCCCTTATC
>PVJH01005090.1:0-116641 GCA_004026705.1 Nesogale talazaci | reverse complement strand
TTACAAAATAGAAGAGGTTTAGACTTACTTGCAGCAGAGCAGGGAGGTATTTGTTTGGCTTTACAGGAAAGATGCTGTCTTTATGCCAACAAATCTGGAATCGTAAGAGACAAAATCAAGTGGCTGCAAGAAGACTCGGAGAAGAGAAGAAAGGAGTTGACCACCGATCCACTGTGGACCGGGCTCAATGGACTGTTGCCTTACCTCTTGCCACTGTGGGGTCCCCTCGTTAGTTTATTGCTTTTGCTTTCATTACGGCCAGTATTATTCAACAACCTCATGGCATTTATTAAGTAACAGATTGAGACCATTCAAGCAAGGCCCCTGCAAGTTCATTACTGTCACTTGGAGATGAGCGATCTCGAACAGAGTGGCACACACAACTAGTATGTGATAAGACCCTCTGCCTCCATGAGCTGAACTTGACAGCCAATGAAGGGTAAGATCAGGAGCACTCTTTACCAACCTAAGACAGGCCATGGTGACATTAGAAGGCCATTGACCGATGACAGGTAAGGACTGAGTGTGTGTCCTGACAACCTAAGACAGGTGGAGTTCCCGGGAGGATATTACTTGAAAAAATTAAAAAGGGGGACCTGTCAGGAGCCGTCTGACCCGGACATGCTTGACCTGGCTACAGGTCGGATATGCCTGAACTCTGTTGCCTGGGGTTTGTAGTTTGTCACCTGGCTACAGGTAGGATATGCCTGAACTCTGTTGCCTGGGGTTTGTAGTTAGTCGCCTTTGTAACTGTAAACAGCCCTGGCCTCTGAAGCCTGACTTGCAGCTGTGCTGCCATTCATTTGTTAATTTTGAAGATCACGATATGCTAATTGCCAAAGCTTGCTTGCCCTATAAAACTGGCTTACCTCTCCCAAATCAAAAAAAAAAAAAAAAAAGAACCCCACCCCATCCCAGAAAAGATGTAACTACTGACACAACGTATGTATGTATGTATGTATACATTATGATGAGTGCTGTATGAGTCCGCAATAAAATGAATAAAAAAAAAAAGATTTACCAATATTATCTGGAGTTACCTAATAGAAGTATTGCTTTAAATACAAACATGAAACCCCAGCATAAAGCTATAGGACCCCAAAGTGGCCCAAATTACTTTCTAACAGCAGCGACCTCATTGTACAAACAATTGGGATTTAGAGGTGCAAAAGAAAGAACAACAAAGAGCTAAAATTATTGGAGATGCTTTTGTGGCCAAGATCAGCTCTAAGTCTCCATAGTGTGATGGCTTGACTTCTCTCTCAGAATTCTGATCCCAGGCAGTCTGCTACGACTATAGAAAGTCTGTGCATATCAAGCATGGGTGTTGTGGAGGAGGTCCCCTGACCACCAAGACATGAGTATGGAAAAGAAGCCTGTCTCCATAGTCTTCCAGTATAGGACTACAGAACACCAAGCTCACGAGTTCCCCTAAAGAACTTTTGTGGCAACAGATCCTGTTGCTTGATTGGCTCCAGGCTTCCCTGCTCTCCCTGGCAATCATTGACATTAAACTCCATGAGTCCCTGGATGTTTGTAGACATCACTGGTAAGCCCATCCAGGCCTTTCTGGAGACTGAAGTTGTGTATTTAGTACCAAAACTTTTTGGTGGCCTTTTGACTTCCACAGTCTAACTCCCTTAACAGACCTTAACAGACTGAGAAACCAGAAATTTCTCACTTTACCTCTGCCCTGCACTTGGGAGGGCTCTTTACTTAGTCTTTTTTAGTTGTTCCCAAACCCCCCATTTCACTTTTGGGAAGGGGGATTCTATTTAAAGTCAGAGCTTAGATGACCTTCATACGTGCTAAATATTGCCCAGGGGAGAGCAGATTTCCCACCAGCCCTCATGACACTGACACTCAGGTTTGGGTAGGCAGGAAGCCTGCAAAAGCTGTCAATGTAGAACTAGTAATTATTAAATTGAAGTCTGGGACAAGTTACCCTAAGAGACATCAATATAAGTTTTCATCTTATGGACTCCAAGGTCTTGTTTGCACCCATTATCTGCCAACCTAAGGAGGCAGCCATGATTGTAGAAAAGCCATCTCTGCATAATGCTCTCATTTCAGCTGTCCCACAGCCAAATGGGGAATGGAGGCCAGTAAAAGACCTGAGAGCAATCAGTGCAATCATTTTCCCACTATACTGATGTTAGATCCTTATACACTGAGAGTATAAGAGCAATCAGTGCAATCATTTTCCCATTATACTGATGTTCGATCCTTATACACTGAGAGTATAGGTTCCTTCAGGCACCCACAAGTTTAGAGTGTTAGGTTTAAAGGATGTTTTAAGTTGATGGTTCTCTAGTTCTTACCTGTACCAGTTGTTCTGTTTGTTAGAAAATCTAGATGTGGTTTTGGAACACCATTAACTTAGGGTGAAACACCATTAATCTAGCTTCGCAATTGCCTGAGCCAGGATACAGGGTCTCAAATGTTCATCTTGAGCAGGACTGTGAGATGGTTTTGCAGTTCATTTACACCAAGAGGCTAGATTTAAGTGAGAGCTCTTTAGACGTTCCAAATGATATATGGTTGACTGATGGCTGAGTCATAAATGGGAGAAGGCATGTAGAATATTCAGTATTCCTCACAGAAGTAATTAAAGCTTGTTTTTGTCTCTGGGTACTTCAGCCCAGAAAGCAGACCTAATTGTCTCAGCTATAGGGCTGGCAGAAGGAAAATATATTCAGATTTACTAAAATAACAAAATTGCTTGTGTATGTGGAAAATATGGAGAGAAAGGGGAATATTGTCAGCTAAAAATCCACCTATCAAGTACTGGTGGACCTGAAATCTTTTACAAGCAATGCACCTCCCAGTCAAAGTTTCTGTAGGGGGCACCAAAATGAAGTGGAGATAGCAGAAGGAAGCTGAAAGGTTGATCTAGAAGCAAAATCAGCCGGCTGGCAAACTCTAAATAAAGAATATCTTCTTGACCTAGTTCTCTCACCTTTGTCCCCAGAGAAAGATAAGAAGTTCCCATATTCAAGAGAAGAAGAACAGTAAGCACAAGACCAAAGAATGGTCAAAGAATTAACAGGTTGGCACATTAAAGGGAAGAAAATATATATTCAAGGAATTTTTTCCTGGAAATTCCTGACCAACCTTCACCAGGGATTCTACATAACTCAACCACTTTTCTAAGCACTAGGCATATCCTATTTTATACATACGGCTTGTCCTCCACACTCCTCTGGTGAAGTAAAGAGGAAGAGTCATACTCTTAGATGGACCCTTTAGAAACTCTGACAAGAGACTAACAAAAATTGGATTGATTTTCTTCCTATAACTCTTACGAGAATTAAAATCTCCCCTCAATCTGTACTGAAGGTACCATCACTTGAGTTTATGTAGGGCAAGATTTTTTCCATACAGGCATTAAGAGACACAGCTGAGACAAGCTATTTTCTAAAACGTATTATAGACCTGAGAAAAGTACAGCAAGTCTTATAGAGTATGACCAGAAAGTAGCCCCAGAACTAAACTCATTAGACATTCAGGAGAAAGACAGCACTTTCTACTTTCATAAAGAGTTACAGGCCTTGGCATTCTGTGACTCTCACTCTCTCAACTGCTGAAGACAAAATGGGTGCATAAGAAGATGTGGTGAAGAAAGCTAATGGTGCCCAGCTATTATAAGATATAGTATCTAGGGGCTCAAAGGCTTGAAGTTAAACATGTAACCATCTAGCAGAGAAGCAACAAAGCCCATATGAAACAAGCACACCAGCTTGTGTGATCATGAGGTGTCAACAGGATCAAGTATCTTTAGACAATTGGACACACCTCACAGAAGAGTCACAAGGAAGGGACGAGTCAGCCAGAGTACAGTATAGTACCAACAAAACAACCAACATTCCACTAGTTCTTTAATGCTTCCTCCATGCTCTACCTCACCAACTATCATGATTCCAGTTCTACCTTACAAAGACTGGAGCATGTATGCTAGTACAGATAAAAATTCTCAACACACTGAATTCAGGACCGATTATCCCTCCCCGCCCTCCCCCCACCCCTTCAGGAGCAGCAATGGGAGTAGCCATACCATGAGGGTGAGGGTGAGGTGGGAGGAGAAGGAGAGAAAGGGGGAACCGATTGCAAGGATCGACACATAACAACCCCTCCCCCACTGAGGGGGACGAACAACAGAAACGTGGGTGAAGGGAAACAGTGGGCAATATAAGATATGAAAACAATTATAGTTTATAATTTATCAAGGGTTCATGAGTGTGGGGAGAGGGATTATAGAGGAGCTGATATCAGGGAGTCAAGTAGAATGAAAATGTTTTGAAAATGATGATGGCTTGATCCAATTGATGTATGTATTGTTATAAGAGCTATAAGAGCCCCCAATAAAATGATTTATTAAAAGAAAAGAAAAGAGCTACAGACTCAAGAACTCACAGAGGCAACACTACTCTGTCTGATAGGGTTGCTATGAGTGCTCATTCACTCAATGGCAGTACCTTTTTTTTTCAAAAATTCAACCAGGAAATTGTGAAAAGTTGGAAAGAATGGGGTCTTCAAAAGCAGTTGGAAACAACTTCTGAAGGGCCTAAGTGCTGTTACCTACCTCAACAATGGTGCCAATCCAATCAGTCAAGTTATGGATGCATCTCTTGTCACTTAATACAGTTCGAAGTCCTGACAGTAGCTCATCCAACCAAAGTGAAGACCAGTACCACTCTGAATCCTTGACAGATTGAAACTCTTTACAAAGAAAATAGTTAGTACATTTAACAACTCTAGCTCACCCATAAATGATGAGTAAACACTCACTATTCACATAATGATACCCACAATCTATCACAAAAGAAACCCTAGAAGAAAATAATTGCCGAGTAGCAATTAGTCAGGAGTCATTTTTTGATAATAATCTTCCTCATCATCTTGATTCTCCTTCTTGCTTGTGTTCTCTTTCTTAGCTGCCACATATCTTGCACATTGCTATAACTAGAGATATAATGCTATTCTTATGTACCATTGAGTCCATTCTGACTTATAAAGACCTTATACACAATAGTACAAGACACTTCCCAGTTCTGTGCCATCTGCACAATTGTCCCTATGCCCAAGCCTCTCAATGTTTCAACTAATGTCATTCAGGATCTTCCTCTTTATTGCTTTACCACTACTTCACCACGCATGATGCTCTTCTCCAGCAATTGGTTTCTACTGAGAACATGTCCTAAGTATGTAAGATGACATCTCACCCTCTTTGCCTTTAAGGAGTATTCTGGTTGTACTTCACCCAAGACAGATTGGTTCTTTTAACAGTTCATGGTATTTTCAATATTCTTTGTCAGTACCATAATTCTAAGACATAAATTCTTCTTCAGTCTTCCTTATTCAATGCTCAACTTTCATATGCAAATGAGGCAATTGAAACCCACAGCTTGCCCCAAGGGAGACAAATAACAGAAACATGGGTGAAGAGAGACAGTGCATGGTGTAAAATAATAATTATTTATAATTTATCAAAGGCTCACAAGAGTCAGAAGCTGAGGACGGAGGGAAAAAAACTGATGATGCCAACATATGCACAAATGTGATTGATACAATTGATGTATGGATTGTTGTATGACCTGTAAGAGTCCCCATTAAAATTATTTTTAAAAAGAAAAAACTATGAATTGGGTCAGGTGCACCTTAATCTTCAAAGCAATATTCTCATTTTTTTCAGCACTCTAGAGAGTTCTTCTGGAGCAGATTTACCCAATACCACCCAACTTTTGATCTCTTGACTGCAGCTTTCATGAGAATTGATCGTGAGTCCAAGCAAGGCAAAATTCTTGACATCAATCTTTCTCCATTTAGGTAAACTATTGGTCCAGTTGTGATGATTTTAGTCTTCTTGTCACTGAGCTTCAATACGTATCAAAAACAGAAATCCTTAATTGTCATTAGCAAGTGCTTCAAGTCTTCCTTATTTTAAGCAAGCAAGGTTGTGTCAACTGCATTTGGTAGTTTGTTAATAAACTCTCCTTCAATCCTGTTGCCACATTCTTCTCTATATATTTCACATTCACTGATAATTTGTGCTCAGCATACAGATTGAATAAGTATGTTGAGAGGCTAGAATCCTGACACACACCTTTCCTTATTTTAAATCATGCCATATATCAATAAGAAAACAAACAGCCTGCTGTATTTTTTGGACCATAAGATGCACCTAGATTTTAGAGCAGGAAAACAGGAAAAATATTTTGAACCAAATAGTACCAGTAAACTAAAATATTTATTAAAATAAAGCAAAATGTAGCAATATTTAATAGCGTCAACTCAACAGTGGTGTTAAGAACCATCATCTCTTTCATACACAGGGGAGGCATGTGCTGTATTGATTATGTGACTTGACTGACACTGAGACTCTAGGAGGCGGGACTTCCCCTGAACACACAGCAATCCACAGCCTGCAAACAACAGCGGAGATTAAGCCGGCGCATGGGATCATAAACAAATGTTTTGGGTTAGACACCTTTGGACCTTAAGATGCACCCTCATTTTTCCTCCACTTTTGGGGAAGGTGCATCTTATGGTCCCACAAATAAGGTAATTCAGAAATGGACAAACACCATGAATAGGTATTTCTCTAAAACAGACAGTTGAATGGTGAACAGATACATGAAAAAATGTTCATGATCTCTACCCATTTGAGAGACGCATATCAAAATATCAAATAGCACCTTCCATAGACAATGATGTCGTTATCTTAGGTGTCATGGAGTCAACTCTAACCCACAGCGACTCTATGCACAGCAGAAGGAAACACTACACAGTCTTGCACTCTCCTCACAATTGCTCCTATGTCTATTCCGTTGTTATAGCCACTGTGTTAATCTATCTCTTAATGCCTTCCTCATCTCATTAAGCTTCATCTCAAGAAAGAGAAAACAACAAATACCGGAGAAAGTGGGAGAGACTGGAACTCTCCTACACTGCTCATGAGCCTGTAAATATGTACACCTTCTGTGGAAAGTGCTATGACAATATCACAAACAAGTGAGAATGGAAATTCCATATAATCCAGCAATGCTTCTACTGGTTATACAACCTAAAGATATAAAAGATATATCAATGAATAGACCAATGTATTTCCATGTTCATGGAAAGACTCTTAACAATAGCAAGAAGTTGGAAACAACTCAAAACCTGTTAGAATATTGGGTAAGGAAACTTTGGTACACACACAGAAAGGAATACTATACAACTCTATAAAACTGTCATGGATGGACCAAGAGAACATTATGCTGAGTGACATTAGTCGAAACCAAAAGGACAATATGAGAGCACTACTATAAAAATAAACATAAGACAGAGTCTGGCATCTTTTTTTCGTGTCATCTAATGATTTAGTATGGTCTCCCAAGCAAATTTGTGAACTGTCTCAAGCTTATGGAGTGTTTTTCATTCCCTTGTTTGTACATTATAAAACCACTTCTTCAGGAGTGACCCCACCTCAGACAAGGTCACTTTTTCATTTACTTGAAAGTGGGAAAGATCAAATATTTCCTGTCATTCAGCAATCACCCATGGTTGCCAAAATTTAGTATGTCTCAGACAATGGTGTTATTACAATGACTGAAATAACCTATTAGACTAAAGGCCTAGCTGGGTTGGGAGGAACTAGATAAATACTATGTCAATGTTTTAGACTCTGAAGTCATTTTACTCTGGGTCAAAAATCTTGCTTTAGAGGTTGCTCAAGAATTGATAACCCAAGGTCAACATACATTTGCTATTTCCACATTTCTTTACTCTATTTTACATATATTAGTTTTGCAGGCATAGTTTTGTCTTAGTGAATGAATGCTATAGAAATTTTTACCTTGTGTATAATTTCCAGCGCTTTTATACATAATCTGTTGTCAGTTTTTTTTAGTCATTTTATTGGGAGCTCATACAAATCCTATCACAATACATCCATCCATCCATTGTATGCAAAGTCATCCATTGTACATTTGTTGCCATGATCATTCTCAAAACATTTTCTTTCTACTTAAGCCCCTGATATCAGCTCCTGATTTCTCCCCTCCCTCCCTGCTCCCCACTTCCTTATAAGCCCTTGATAATTTATAAATTATTATTATTTTGTCATATCCTACACTGTCTGATGTCTCCCTTCACCTGCTTCCCTGTTGTCTGTACGCCAGGGAGGAGGCCATATATAGATCCTTGCAATCCGTTCCCTCTTTCTATTCCACCTTCCCTCCACCTGCCCAGTATCGCCACTCACACCACTTGTCCTAAAGGGATCATCTGTCCTGGAATTCATGTTTCTGGTTCCTATCTGTGTCAGTGTACATGCTCTGGTCTAGCCAGATTTATAAGGCACAATTAGGATCATGATAGTGGGGAGAAGGAGGCATTTAAGAAGTAGAGGAAAGTTGAATATTTCATTGTTGCTACACTGTTCCTTGACTAGGTCGTCTCCTCCCCACAACTCCGCTGTAAGAGCTTGTTACTTCACCTACAGATGGACTTTGGGTCCCCAATCTGTACTCCCCATCATTTATAATGATATCGTTTTTAGTTCTTTGATGTCTGATACCTAATCCCTTTGATACTTCGTGGTCACACAGGCTGGTGTGCTTCTTCCATCCACTGTTTTCTTAAGTAATGTTCAGTCACTTATGTTTTTAACCTATTTAATTGAACATGTATTTTAGTCCAATAAGCCCTTATATACATGTACATATTCCTTTTACCACAATATTTTAAATTCTATATCATTAAACATATTAATAGAATCAACAAATATCACTTGTATGTTTCTCATATTATTTTTTCAATGATTTTATTGGGGGCCTTATAGCTCTTATAACATTCAATACATCATTTGTATCAAGCACATTTGTGTTTATGTTGTCATATTCATTTCCAAATATTTTCTACTTGAGCCCTTGGTATAAGCTCCTCTTTCCCCTTCCTTTTTTCTTTTATAAATCATTTTATTGGGGGTTCATACAACTCCCATCATGATCCATCCATACATTAATTGTATGCAGGTCACATTTGCACACTTGTTGCCTTCATCACTCTCAAAACATCCTCCCTCCAATTAGGCCTCCAGTACCAGCTCCCCATATTTCCTGTTCCTCCCCCTCCCCCATTAACCCTTAATAATTTACAAATTGTTATTACTTTGAATGCCTCTAATGTACACTAAGGGTATATATGTATATATGTCATATATACATACACACATATAAAACCATTAGATATATGAGTGAATTTTGGACTACCATTAATCATAAGTTCTAATATAAAAACAATTCAGTTTTATGATGTGGCCTGCTGGATACTTCCTCTTATGAAGTTGTCACCCAAATGGGTGCGAAAACTATATGGTGAAGAAATCAGGTCATGCCCTTTATTAAAGAAAATAGCATCTGGGGTTTTAAAGGATTGTCTTGATGCAAGCAGTCTTCTAAGTGAGGTGCCAACTATATCCACACTGAAGAAGCACACAAGCCTATGTACTCAAGGACCTTGAAAGGTAAAATCCAGGAACAGAAGAGGGAATGATATTAGAGCTTAAATCCTGAATATCCTGCTTGCAGAAAGCTAAGAATGACAGGGAAAGCCCAAATCCACCTATAGAGTCCCCACATGGATTAAGTCATCTCTTTTTCATGATATTTGAATTTCTCCTTCATTTTCTGTTATTTTCCATTTTGCTCTTTTTCAAAAATCTAAAATCTAGCCTTGTTAAGTTTGCTACTTTTGTTTCATTTATTTGTTTTAATATCCATTATTTCTTTTCATTTAAAAATTATTTCTCTTCCGGTGACAAAGGTTTATTTTACTGCTCTTCTTTAATAGATTAAAGGTGTTGATTTTGGTTCTCCTGAGCTTTTGATGTGTGTTGTTTATTGTTATAACTACCCTTTGATGAAAGCTTTTGCCATGTCCCAAAGGTTTGGGTATGTTGTTTATATTCTCATTTTATTTCTTATATTAGTAATTTCTAAATGGGGCACTATTCAATCCCCGTGCATTTAATTTCCCCCCTGATATCTCTATTGTTGATTTCTAATTTTATAGCTTTGTAATCTGAAAATGTATTTTGGAATATCTCAGTGTGTTAAACTTAGTGAGAATTACTTTGTATCTCATTGTAGAGAATGTTTCATGTGAGCTGAAAATGTGAACTGACAAGGAATGTGTAATTTGCTTTGTTGAGTGTGTTCTTTGTATGTCTAGACATCAAGAGTTTTAAAAATACTTTTATTGGGGGCTCATACATCTCTTATCACAATCCATACATTCATCCAGTCTGTCAAGCACATATGCTGCCATCATAATTTTCAGAACATTCTCTTCCCACATGAGCACCTGATTTCAATTCCCCATTTCCTTCTTCTCCCTCCCTCCTCCACCTGCGCCCCCATGAACTCTTGATAAGTTATAGATTATTATTTTCATATCTAACATCATTCTCCATTGCCCCCACCCACTTTTCTGCTGTTCCCCACCCCACCGGGAGGTATAGTTGATCCTTGTGATCAATTACCCCTTTCTCCCTCACCCTCCGCTAGTCCTCCTGATATTTCTACTCTCACTGTTGGTTGGCACTGAGGGGTTTAATATATCCTGGATTCTCTTTCTGTTTCTTATCTGTAGCAGTGTGTATATTCTGGTCCCATCTGATTGGTAAGGTAGAATCGAGGTGATGATAGTGGCTATCTAGTTCAGAAGCAACATGATAGTGGGGGCGATGGATGGGGAGGAAGAAAGCACCAAAGAACTAGAGGAAAGTTGCATTTCATTGGTGCTATACTGCATCCTGACTGGCTTATCTCTTGCCTGTGGCCCCTCTGTGAGGGGATGTCCAATTATCTATAGATGGACATTGATTCTCCACTCCATGTCTCCACTTCCCCTTTCACATTGGGTATGATTTTGCTCTGGGTCTTTGATGTCTGTAACCTGATCCCACTGACACCTCATGATCACACAGGCTGGTGTGCTTCTTCCATGTGGGCTTTGTTGCTTCTCAACTAGATGGCCGCTTGTTTACCTTCAAGTTTTTAAGACCCCAGACACTGTATCTTTGGATAGCTGGACACCATCAGCTTTCTTCACCACGTTTGCTTATGCACTCATTTTGTCTTTAGTAATCATGTCGGGAAGGTGAGCATCTCAGAATACCAGATTGTTAGAACAAAGTGTTGAGGTAGTACTCAAGTCAAGGTCTACTGTCCATCTGCAACCTTCATTCTTAACATATAGTCATGAGCACATAGCTTCAATCCCCTCTGGATACAAATATATGTATGTATATTTACTTATATACATGTTTGTATTTAGACCTCTCTCAATGCCATTTGCTAGAGGTTAAGTTTTTGTGTTTGGTTTCTGTTTAGTTTAGTTTGTGTTTTTTCAATTATGTTGAATCTGATTAATGTATTTCAAGGCTCTTTCACTGGTTTGCATAGATATTTATTATAGTTATGCTCTTCTCATTATGCTTCTGTTTATATCAGAGTTATTCAATATGTCCATCTGCACTCTACTAGTCTATTGCAAATATAGTGTGGGTAAATCACAAGGCATTAAAAATAGATGTAAACCTATCATAAATCCCATTACTTAATTGATATACAGTGCAGCCAATCAGGTGCAATCAGGTATCAAATGCATGCGCAAACAACTGTGCTAAGTGCAGCAAAACTGACAAGCTAAGTTATTGCCAATTTTAGATCTTGTTTTTCTTCTCTTAAAGTATGGTATGAAGGGGCATTAAAATGAGTGGGGGAGCTGGATCAAATGAGTGGGGGAACTGAACCAAAACGGTATCACTTTCATATGGAATGGGAGATTTCGACACTCCAAGGCAACATTCAGCTGAAGTCCAGAGCATATGAACAGTTCTGGAACTTACTTGCAAAGGGAAAGAACCCAAACCTGAGAAAATGTGCTATTTTTTTACTGCATTATTCAGCTCTACTTATTGATGTGAGTTAGCCTTTTCCCACATAAAGATCATTAAGCCAAGTACTATTCCACCATAACTGATGATCATTTGGAAGTGTGCTTGCGGTTGTCGGTCAGCAGATACTGTCCATGGATTATGCATGCTGGCTCATTCCATTCAGTGCGGGTGATCAGAGGAAACTCAGGTAATGACAAAAAATGTACATAGTTAATTGTGTTGTGTTGTGCAACATGGACACATGTGGTTATGCAAGGTACATAAACATACATTGTACATACAAAAAATTCTCAATGCATTTATGAATAAATGTAATAAATATATAAAATGTTTTGTATTTTTATAGCTAGTAGATCATTTTGACTTGATAATTTTTTAAGTAGTTCACATCCCAAAAAAGTGTGAGCACCCTTAGTTTAGATGATAATTTTTGCTTTAAAGTTTATTTTGTCAGAAATTGACATTGTCATTCTTTTTGATTACCATTAGCTTGATATATATATTGATGCTTAATCTATTCTTGTCTTTTTGGGAGAAAGATTGGTCTTTTTACTCCAGTAAATAGTTACAGTCTTGGAAACCCACAGTAGCAGTTTTATCTTGTCCTATATGGTAGCAATGAATTGGTGTGAACTCAATGGCAGTGAGTTTGGTTTGGTTTTTGTGGTAGTTACATATTTTATGTCAACTTGATAAATAAGTGTAGGGGTAGAGACTAGCTTTTAATCAGGTTCCAGCCTGATGGTGCCTCCTTGTGGGCATAAGCTTCTTATGAGGAGTCTGGAAACTACCCTCTTTCTGCCTTCTCTTCCTGTTGACAAGTCACATGGAGACTGAGACTGGCAAGAGCTTTCTCTCTCTCTCTCTGCTTTACCGTTCTGTTGAGGAGCCACACTTAGAAAGCTGAAGGAGCCACATAGAAACCCACACCAGCACTGAGCTGCTTCTACGGCTATTGGATCCCCAAGACTATGCACCCACTGGCCTGTGATCTTCCTACATCTTGCATCATTATATGTGACTGTGTGAGTCTGAAGAAGGATTTATTGATTGGTGTAAGACTTATGAGCTAACCAAACTTATGCACTTGATCTGGACTGGGCTTGGACGTTTTCTTAAAACAATTACTTTTTGATATAAAGTGATTTCTTATACGTATATGAATTTCTCTGGCTTTGTTTCTCTAGTCAGCACAGTCTAAAACTGTTTTGGTTTTTGTTTCTAAGATTTTTTTGTTTGCCTTTTTTTGGGGGGGGGGGGTGTGCATCACTGCCCTCTGGTGGTCGTGGGAGCTACCCAGCCTTACTCCCGGAGAGCTGCTGCTGGATTTGAACTGCCAAGCAGTCCCGCACTCAACCACTACGCTACTGGGGCTCATCCCCCTAAGTTGTGTTTTTTGTATATAGCATATGTCTTATACATTTTGAAACTCTAAGTCTCTTGACTAGTGAATTTACATACAGTGTAACTATTGACAGGTGTAAAATTACTGCCGTCATTTTGCTTTGAGTTTTTAGCACGTTGCTGCTTTCTTTATTATATGTAATAAAGAAATTTTATGTAATAAGTTCATTTTCCTTTTTTTGGGGGGACATCACTGCTTCTGGTGGTCATGGGCGCTACCCAGTGCCGCTCCTGAGAGCCGCCACTGGATTTGAACCGCCAAGTCCGCTGACTGCAGTCCCACACTCAACCACTTATGCCACTGGGGCTCAGCCTGATAAATTCATTTTCTACATCAATTTTCTTGTCAATTTTTCATTGCTGTGGTTTATTGTCAATTCTTTGTAATCTTTCTCTTTTTATTTTATTTAGTTTAATTAATTTTCTTTGACCTAACTCTGTCAAAGAAATTATGAATTTCTTCTTGAGTTTAAAAGCCTATTCTCTTTTGGAATTTACTTAACTTACTCATTTTCTCTATTTTTTATAAGTTAACAATTCTTTCTCATCTTCAGTATTGTAGGTTTTACTTTGTTTCTGGGTTGGTACATATTAAGCTTGTTCTGAGTGTCGTCATGTATGTTAAGCTCAGGCTATTGGATATCTATTCTAAGAATAGTCCTTATTATTTCTTGTAAAGGTGATCTGTTTTTTTTTTAACATTTCTACTACGTATTTTATTATTTGCAGATGCCAGTGTATATAAAACAACACTTGTGAAATAGAAATTCATGAAAATTCAGAGAGGAAGATGCTAAGGACTGACAAAAGTAGAAGTTTGTAGAGTATGGCACATGTAACTGTGAAGGCAAGCTTTTGTACAAGCTTCAAATTTAGCTCCCTTGAATATTCACTGGTTCATGAAAAGTGGCTTAGGAAAAACCTTTGAAAGATTCATCTTATTACAAAAATGAACAGACTTTCTGGGGTCTAAAGGGATTTGTACTTGAAGACACTCCAGTCAGCAGGGGGTCATGTTGAGCATTCTGCAGACAAAACTGTTTCAAATCGGCAGCTGCCTGGGAAACTTTCACACGGTTGAGCCCGGCCTCCAGCCGGAGCTGCTGAACCACTTTCTTCATGGCGGCGACACTGGAGGAGCTAGACATGGCGAGCAGGCGGACAGGGAGACGTTCGTTTCGGGGTTGTGCGCACGGCGGGTGAGTTGGCCGGGCCAGGTGATCTGGTTTTTAAAATCTGTTTATCTTTATTTGGAAATTTCTAATTTCACTATCGTATGTGAAGGTCAATTTTGTTTATATATGATTCCCAGTTGGTAAATTTTTTTCATGGTCTTAATATGTCATTCTATTGTCTTCTTGCATGCAAGGCCGACGCTTAGAAATAATATTAGTGGTTGTCCTTTGTAAGTACCTTTTTATTTTTCCCAAGCTTCTTTCAGGATTCTTTCCTTGTCTGTGGTTTTAGAAAGTTTGAATATATGTCATGGGATTTTTCTTCTAGAGATTTACTTCGTGGTTTATTCAGTTGCTTGAATGTACACTGTCTCTCTTTTTAAATAATGTCAAACAATTCTTTCAATTTTTATCTGTGCTTTTTGTTGTTTCTGTAGGTTCTGGAACATCAAGCATATATAAGCCATTCCTCTTGATGATGTCCTGCATAGATCTGGGTCATTTTATTGCTGTTGCTATTTTCTCCTCATGGTTTCTCTAGTCAATAAGTATCAAGAGATTCATCTTCAAGATCACAGATAAGGCAATTCATTGATGCAATCCTACTCCTTTACTCTGTCCGTGTGTTATCTAGTTCTGAAATTGTATAATCAATCTTTTGGATGTCTAATTTGTGTTTGATTGATTTCTATGATTAAATTTTGTCCATGTTCTCTTGTCGTGTTTTTCTAAATTATCCTAAAGGTTTTTTCCTGTGTTTTCCTCAGTTGCTTCACCGAAGGCAGATTTGGCAGTCTGCTTTTACAAATAGTACAGACTTGGAATCTCTACGAGACAGTTCAGCTCTATCCTATGGGATTTGGGTTTTGATGAATTACCATGAATCAGAATCTGCTCAATGACTACTAACACCAATTATATATATTTTGAAGCCGCTGGATGGCACACTGCTTTATGTGTTTGACAGATAAATGCAAAGTTGGATGTTTGAGTGTACTCAGAGCTCCCATAGAACAATCTGGTGATCTATTTCTGAAAAAGTTTTATGTGGGCATATATGTGAATATCATGATTTAGAGCTGACTGAGCAGCACTCTATTTGTTTGCTTTTAATATATCTTATTATGGTTTTGCTTTTCTTTTTAAATGATGCAATAAAATATTATCATTTTGAACAGGTATGGCTATTACTGAAACTGGTCATTTCTAAACTAAAATTGGGGCAAATGGTTATAGTGTGGAGTGAGGCCATTATAGGGCACTGTGAATACAGACTGAAGAATTAGCAGCCACTCCTCAGATGTAGGACAAGGAGCAGAACTGACTCTTTATGGATGTTGTATTCAGATAGAGTGCAGCCATCTTCCAGCTGCTTGCTTGCAAAGATGAGGCACTACTGCTCAGGGGGGATGCCTGCTTTATTCTGGATTTTGGTCTTCACAATCTCGATGGTGTCACTGGACTCCACCTCCTGGGTGATGGTTTTCCCAGTCAGAGTCTTTACAAAAAATTGCAATTTGACCTGTTTGTGAGGTGGTCTATGATGGAAATCAAGTTTAGAGAGCTAACAGTGATTCAGCAGTAGCAGTCACTTCAGAATTGGAACCACATCTTAATGTATCATAACATGTGTTTTCTGTCTTTTTTCCCTCATTATAATATTATTTGATTCATTCACTTGATCATTTTTCAGCATTTCATGGTCCTACAAAGACAGCATTAGGTGACTATTATTGAGTCAAAAAATGTATTGAAGTTCCATACATACTTGAGCCGAGACAGGCTGACATCCGAGTTCAGTAGGTGGCTTAAAATGAAGACTTTTTATGGTCTACATTTATTTGGACCTTTAGTAGTACACCTTTTTTAAAATTTATACTTGTGTAGGCTGGAGAATGATGTGCCTGGGTGGGTAATAACTGTGAAACTGATTAGGCTAAACAAATTGTGCCACACTAAGAGATCTGTGTGATCGAAGATGGAAAGGAAAGAGATACAGTGAGAGGAAACTCCTGGGGGAAGAAAATGATGGTCTCAGTTCTATGTGCAGACCCTTTCTCCCATACCTCACAGTTAGAGGTGGTTCTTGCACTCTTGTTTAGCAGGAAGCAAGGTCAGGTCCTGAGAACCTTCTGAAACCAAACATTTATTTTGTCTCAAGGTAAAAAGGATAATGTGAGTTATGTTAATTTCTCCTGTAGCCTTCTAGTTTCACATATGTAGATACCTAGACATTGCTGAGATCTATGGATGAATTGAAAGTCCCTATAATACCTACAAACATGTGAGAACAATTCACAAAATCCAGAAAGGCACTATATGACACAGATTGACAAAAATCAAGGAAAATCTGGCCAAATCAGAGCATACTGTTAGACTCAGCAAGGGAGGTATTATGGAATACAGGTTCCTGGGCTATGTGTCCACACCCTCTGGTGGTCTCTGTTTTCCCTTGTGGGATGCTTCCTTTTGTAGGCTCTGTGAATAGTTAGAAGACTAAGGAGCCAGTTTGGTGCTTATGAAGTGCAGTATATGTTTTGGAGAGGGAAGGCCAAAAGGCTGGGTTGAGGTCAGAATTGTATTTGCTCCTCAGGGCAGGAGGTAGGGGCTCTATATTTTAGGACCTGTGTAAGGCTCATAAGAATTTTGATAGTCATACCTGTAATTTTAATCTTGTAAGTTTTTCTATATGTGTATGCTTATGAGAGAGAAAAGTACTGTGAGCTGTTAGTTTGATACTGGTTTTTGAATCATTTCTGGAGGAAAACTTGAAACCTAATGAGGTAAAGTCAATGTAAAAAGTTGTTAGTTGTATAGTATAAAATTTTTTTTCAAAAAGGTTAGAGTCCTGACCTATTTGTCCTAATTTTTCAAGCTCAAGAACATCTTGGGGAAAACCTTGTAGAAGTAATCACTGGGAAATGTGAACATTGATAAACAAAGAAGAGCATTCAAGTATTCAGAATTACATTATTCTATTTTCATTTCAAAACCTCTGAGGCATGACTGAGGTGGCAAGGCAAATTCCACATACCACAGTAAGAAGCTAATTTCATCTATCTATACTCCTTTACAATTGTACTAAATGTCCATCCCTCTCTTGCTGTTTGGACTCAGAAAGCGATATAGTATGGAAGAAATTACCCACTATTCCTTGCTAAAGATTAATAACTTAGAAAACTTTCTTACAAGGGATTCAACCTTTGCCAATGAACTGCATAGATGGCTGAAGGGGCTTCGGAAAGTCTAAAATGGAAATCTCTTCTTAGCAGTCTTACAAGAAGTTAGGTTACGTTCACTTTGTTTGGAAGCAGTGTATTTGGCAAAATATGAGTTTTAGCTCTGAGACACCTGGGTTGAAGGACAGGATCCTGAGATATTCCCCAGAGAAAGCCTGATCTTAAATTACCCCTACTTAAATTACCCTGAATATAGTATTTTCCCTCTAGAATCAACTATTGCCTGTGAGAATGATGGAAAAGATCACTGAGGCACTGAACTGTTGTGATTGATAATGACATTTCACTCAATAAATCATTATCAAGACCAACAACCTTTATTCCTCAACTTGCATCTCTTGGTCAATTAAAATGGGTCTCTCATTTATGTTAGGCAGGCTTAGTACATTGTTCACCTAGAGTTCAATTTTACATGTTCTTAGTTCCTATGGGACACGGTTCCCTGAGACTGGGGAAATGATCAGAGGAGACTTTCTGGAGACGGTGGACCTCAGAATATGGGCAGTGACAACCAATCATCTGGGAAGGCAGAGGCAAGTGTCCTCTCTCTCTGCAGTTATAGGGAAAAACAGGAAACATCAAGCTCCCTGTGCAGAAGTCAATCTACTGCAGTGATCCGAATCATGCCTACCAACATAGTTCTCCATCAAGCAGGCTGAAAGGAGGTCTGGCTGCTGCATTTGAGTTGACTTTTGAGAGTGTGGACCATGGTTTTTTGGAGTTCTCAGGTAGATGCAAATCACACATTTTTCCTTATTAAATCATTTTATTGGGGACTCATACAACTCTTATCATGATCATTACATACATCAATTGTATGCAGACCACATTTGCACATTTGTTGCCATCATCATTCTCAAAACCCCCAGTATCAGCTCCCTATAGTTCCCCTCCCTCTCTTCTACCCCTCCCCCTTGAGCCCTTAATAATTTACCAATTAACATTTTGTCATATCATTCATTGTCCGATGTCTTCCTTCATCCACTTCCCTGTTGTCCATAAACCAGGAAGGAGGTTATAGGTAGATCTCTGCAATTGGTTCCCCCATTCTACTCCACCTTCCCTCCACCATTCCGACATCACCATTCACACCAGTGGTCCTGAGGGGATCATCTGTCCTGAATATCCCATGTTTCTGACTCCAGTGTACATCCCCTGGTCTAGCTGGATTTGTAAGTTAGAATTGGGATCATGATAGTGGTGGGAGGAAGCATTTAAGAAGTAGAGGAAAGTTGCATATTTCATTGTTGCTACACTGTACCTTGACTGGCTTGTCTCCTCCCTGCAACTCTTCTGTAAGGGGATGTCACTTCATCTATTGATGCACTTTTGGTTCGCAGTCTGTACTCCCCCTCATTTATAGTGATATAATTTTTAGTTCTTTGATGCCTGAAACCTTCAACACCTCGTAGTCACACAGGCTGGTGTGCTTCTTCCCTGTGGGCTTTGTTGCTTCTGAGCTAGATGGCAGCTTGTTTACTTTCAAGCCAGACGCGATATCTTTGATAACCAAATACCTTCAGCTTTCTTCACCACATCTGCTTATGCACACCGTTGTCAGTGATCATATCAGAAATATGGGCATGCTATGTTATGATTTTTAGTTCTTTGAAGCCTGATAACTGACTTTTTTTGAAGATCCCCAGACGCTACATCTTTTGATATCCAAGCACCATCAGCTTTCGTCACAATTTGTCTTCAGTAATTGTATTGGGAAGGTGAACATCATAGAATGCCAATTTAATAGAACAAAGTGTTCTTGCAATTGAGGAAATACCTGAGTGGATGTCCAATGCCCATCTGCTCTCTTAATACTTACCCTATAAGTGTATGCACATAGATCTATTTCTCCATCGTCATATATATAGTCTACTATGTACATGCCTGTATTTAGACCTCTGTAAATGCCCTTTACTGCCCCAGGTCTTTACTTCATTTCCTTTTACTTTCCTCTTGTCCCACAATCATGCTCAGCCTCCACGGGGGTTTCAGTATTTTCGCTTTGTTACATTACTCTTGATTAATCCCTATCAGGCCTCTCACACCCATCTTGTCACTGATTTTGAATCCCTTGTTGTTCCATTATCCCTGAATTGGTCAACACCATTTTCTTTCCTCCTCCTCCTCCCCATCTCCTATGTCCCTCCCGGGAACCATCAGTCCCATTGTTTTCTTCTCCAGACTATTCATCCAGCCTATCTTATCTAGATAGACCTGCAGAGATAATAAAGAAATGGAAAAAATAGAAAAAAATGATCACCAACTTCACATGAAGAAGGAAGTAGCCCAGAGTTAGCAGCGAACTACTCAAGAAGAAGGACACAATGTGAGGGCTTGCTTTACCCGACTTTAGCACATATTATACAGCCACAGTGGTCAAAGCAGCATAGTATTGGCATAATGATAGATACTCAGACCAATGAAAAGAAATGAAAACCCAGAAATAAAATTGTCAATATACAGACAACTGATATTTGATAAGGGCCTCCAAAATATGAAATGGGAAGTAGATGGCCTCTTCAACAAGTGGTGATGGAAAAAATGGTTAGCTATCTGTTGAAAATAGAAGCAAGACCCTTATCTCACTCAATGTACCAGAATAAACTCAATGTGGATCACAAAACTCAAAGTAACCTCCCCCCAAAGATTAGGGTCATCAATGAGGGAATTGGGACTAACCTGAGAACTTTGGCACAGGGACTACATAGGCTATCAGAAACTGGAAAGTACCCCATAACAGTGGAGGCACAAATAGACAGGTGGGATATACTGCAGATAAAACACCTGTGTACATTGAAAGAATTCACCAAGAGAATAATAAGAGAGTCCACAGACTAGAAAAACATCTTTAGCAATGGCAAACCAGATAAAGGCCTTATTATTAAAATCTACAATACTTTGATAGTTTCCCAAAAGAGCAAAACTAACTGCCCACTAAGGAGGTGGGCAAAGGACCTGAACAGAAGTTTCACAGAGGCAGAAATCCGAATGGACAATAAACATATGAGAAAATGTTCCTGATCTTTAGCCATAAGAGAAATGCAAATCAAAACAACAGTGAGATACCACTTAATATTCTGCCCTATTAAAGAAATCAGAAAGCAACAAGTGTTGGAGAGACAAGAACTCTCATCCATGGCTGATGAACCAATGAATGTACACCCACTATGGGAATCAATTTGCCGATATCTAAAACAGATGGAAATTGAGCTACCATACAAACCAGCAATCCCCCTACTGGGCATATACCCAGAAAAGGCCATCAACAAATCACAGATATTTGTGCTCCAATGTTCATCGCAGCACAGTTCACAATTGCAAGTAGTTGGAAGCAGCTCAAATTTCCATCAACTCATGAATGGATTAAAAACTGTGGTACATACATACAATGGAGTACTACACATTGCGGAAAAGTAGTGATGAATGCATGAAGCACATCACTGCATGGGAAGAACTGAAGGAAATTATGCTAAATGAAGTAAGCCAAGCACAAAAGAACATATGCAACATGAGTCCACTGAGGTAAGCTTAAAAAACGCAAAAGGGGCATAGGTAAAAAGCTACTGTGCTACTGTATACAGAAATTCCTGGGGGGAAACCCAGGTAGTATGGAAGGAACAAGACCAAATCCAGGGCTACATATAGTAGTCAATTGTGGTGTGGAGGAGGGGTGGGTAAGATGGTGATGTGTATGAGAAGGAATGGGGTATTAAACCACCCAAGGGAAGCATATTGTTTATATTTCCACAGGGAAAATGGGACCAAACTTAAATGTGGTGTTCCACGATGTGAATGCAGCATGAAGGCAGGGAGAAGGGAGCCAGTGGAGGAGTCTGAGGGTCCAATCCCAGTCTCTACTGTATGGGCAGCCACCTCTCCCCCTGAGGGATTTTGCTTTGGAGGACAGCACTGATGCTGCAGCATGGGGAGTTATGCTTCACCAGAGCATATGAAAAAATATGGAGAGGAAGAGAGTGGGTTGTTCCTGGCCCACAGAGCCTTGAAGACAATAATCCCACTCAGAACAGCCAATGCACAGAGAGGACCGTATGGCCGGCCCCACTATGAAACATGGCATCCCTCACTGACCCAAGGCCCTACGGGGACCACAATGGAGAAGGAGGGTTGAAATTGTACCCTGTTTGACTCAACCACACCATCGCAAAACATTAAGGGTGTGCAAGAAAGCATGAAGTTCCAGATGGAGTGCCATGGATATAATTTGGGGCCAGGTGTGGCACCCCATCTGACTGAACTGGGGAATACTCCTGGAGGGCAACAAACAGACCTTGAACTATTTATAGGTTTTAATTTTGCTATTTTTATTTTTAAACTTATTTATAGATGTTTTTGACATTCATTTTTTGTTGTTATTGTTATCATTTTATTTTCTATAGCCACTTCATCTTAGGATGCCTTTTTTGGGAACATATTGTTATCTCTGCAGGACTATCACACATCTGAATGAATGTGAGCAGAATGAGTTTTGGTTTGGACAGTCCAAGTGCACATTGGGCACCACTTCTGGAGAATCCTTAGTGTAAAAGCAGTGTATGAATAATGGGGTGACACTTGGCACCTCAAAGCCTGTTAGAAGTATAGCAAACTAACCCCATGCAGAGCACTTGCCCAGTCTTCCACCTTTTCCAGAGCATTCATGGCTTGGCTGTGTGGACAGGATCCTGGCTGGTCCATTTTCCAAAGTATTACCTTGTAGATATAACATTGAAACAGAATCCTGCGTCCCTCCATGTCCACCAGTTAAAACTGCACCATTATGGTCAGTTCTGCTGCTAGAATAATTAAGGTAAACTCTGACCCAGAAGGAGATCTACTTCAAAAGTGATAAGTTAGTGAAACTCAAACATCATACACAGGGACCCATGGGAGTTAAACAGTAGCGACTTTGCAGGCTCTCTAAACATTTCTGTTGAGTATTAGCCACTCCTTCACAGAAGCCATCCTAATAAGGGTTCTTCTGCAAATAAACACAAGCCTACTCTTTACTGTAGACTGTGTGTGGGTTATAAATATTGGAAGCCTGTCAACCATGTCTCCATCAGAATGTATGGCGTTGTTAGAAGGTACAACTGCAATGGTCAGAAACTAATGGTGCTCTCCTTCCCCCCAACTAGCTGCAGACCCTGTAGAGTCAAGGTTGCTTTGTGTTGAGAAGTGGCAATGGAGAATACAAATAAGATCTACTGGAAAATAGTGCAGGTTCACACCAGAAGTCCAGGAAAAAGTCAAGTACCCAGCAGCAGGGAATCCTAGAACATTATTGGGTAAAAGGTGTGTGTGTGTGTGTGTGTTTTCTTGGGAGACACTTCCTGAGTAGCAAGTTGGATTGTAGCTTTTGATGGTGGCAAGTGGGAAACCATCTAATGAATTCTGGGCATATGTCTTTATCTCATTGAGTTTCAACTTTAAAAAATCTTTCCAAATTTCCTCATCAAGATGTATAGGAGCTGTCAAATTTGAAAGGGCTAACCGAATGGAGTAAGGAGAGTATACAACTTACAATGTGAGGGGAGCTCCTGTCAGCCAGAAATCACATTGGCAGGAGGTGTCAGCATGAGACCCAATGAAAGTCCTGCTGACTCCTGAGATACCAGGAAAGGCCACTGGAGAGGGCAAAGAGGGTAAGGACATTGGAGGGCTGCTTTCAGAAAAGTATGACCATAGTTACATGCCTGAAAGGACTAAGTTGGAGATGGTCAAGATCAAGACTACTTGCAGCTGGCAGCCATAAGACTGAACAAGGTCTCTCTGGAAATTGGGGTACAATTGGAGGGGCTTACAGGTTCTGTGGTCAACAAATTATCAAAAATCATTCATTTGATATGCTTAGGCATGTTCATGTATAGTTTGTTATCTTTTGGAATTTCCTCAGCAGCACACCATTTGCTTGTGAGCAATCTTCAGTCCCTATTAGAGACCCTCCTAATTCCACACACAATTCTGTTTCCATCAGTGGTAACCTTATGTCTAGCCTATCTTGTCCACTGTAGGGGTCCTCAGGGGCTCAAGGTCACTTGAAGTAGCTTCTTGTTGAGTTCCATAAGGAGCTCTGATTTCACAGGCTGAGACCACTTGAATGGATAATATTGGACTCCCTCAGAGCCTCCTACTGTCATAGAAGCAACATTAGAGGTGGCTTACTTATAGAGCTGGCTTCTCCATACTGATAGAGCTGGCTTTTCCTTCTCAGGGTCTGACTCGACTTGAAATCATATCCAGGGCTCAATGAAGTGCCATTTACCTTTCAAACATAGGGAAACGGGCCAGTCTGAGTCCTTTGTAGAAGAAACAAATTTTTGAACTTATGGTGGGCGAAACTACAGAGGTGCTGACAGGGCTGGACCCAGGACAGTGCTACCAGTTGCATGATAAGATAATTGGTCAAGCATGTATTTAAACAAGGGGGTGCAATGGAAAAACATAAATTTGGGTAGTGACTCGAGTTTAGGTCTGTGGAGAACCAACTCTGTCATGAAGGCAAGTTAGAAGCCTTATTAGCCTATAAAATGGGCATGATAAACACCATGCCCACCTTGAAGTGCCACAGTGAAATTTCTGGAAGGAGGGATGTACTGTTTTGCATTTCAGGGGGACATGGCTAACCTTTCTTCTCTCATCATGCCACCCCTCCTCCTCGACTTGGATGTGTGGACACAGGATTGAATTCCCTATGTACAAAGTCAAATGTTCTCAGTTCTCTTCAAGGAAAGGGAGAGGCCAGATAAGGAAGGCAGAGAAATCAGCAAAGGTTTCCCTGCCACCTTCACTTGCATCATTCCTTCCTGCAATAAACAACCAGCCAATTGATATGCACAGAAACTAGAGGACCAGGGCCCCTAATACTGGGGATTGGGTGCAAAGGAATCCAACTCTTCCAGGGAATGCGTGAGGCAGTTATGATCATGAACTCAGGCTTCAGATAGCACTGAATCATAATGTTCAGTGTGAACCCTGTGATTTGGGAGAGAAAGATAGTATGGATGCAAGTGTAAGATTTGGGTAGGAGAGCTGTAAGACTACAGCAGGGATGACAAGCAAAGACTCCAAGAACCAAAATGAAACGCACTGTCATCGAGTCAATTTTGACTCATAGTCACCCTATAGGACAGTGTACAACTATCCCTATGGATTTCTGAGGTTGCTTTGTCAGTTGTATCCTATAGGAGCAGGAAGTCTCATCTTTCTCCCTTCAAGTGGCTGGTGAGTTCAAATTTCTACCCTTGTGGTTAGCAGCACAAGTCATAACTCACTACATCACCAGGACTACTCATGTCCAAAAGTGTGTGTAGAGAAGGAGCACCCAGAGCTGAACCATCATCCTCAAAGAAAGCCCATCTAATAAGCTTTTCCTGTGACATGCTTTTACTCTATGCACATTGCTTACACTGTGGCATTTAGGTTAATGTGAGCCTTGGTTTACAACCCTAACATTTGGAGTAGACAGTAGCACTAGTTGCTCAGAGCTGTAACGTTAATTGAATGGCAAATGCACAGAACTATGTGATGTTCAGATATCCGCCCTTCACACATTCTCTGGTTTCATCATTATGATGGCTATCTTGTTAAGAGAATGGTGCAGTATTGTGACAAGCTTAAGACTTTCAAAACAGCTTTGTTGGAGGTGAGGGACATGACTTTGCTTCACAGTGCCCATACAGGCAAATGTTCTATTACCGATTATCTGGATGAGTGGATGGTAATGCATCCAGTCACTTAGACTCACTTGTAAAGTGAGTTCATCATTGAACTACTTGAGATTTGGACAGGACCTTCCTCTCTGCTGTGAACTAACTATGCATGAGTGGCAGAAAACACATGGGTGGTGGTCTTATAGAACTTCTGTGTGCGACATTAGTCTAAACATGACATCCGCAGCACTGCTAGATGGAAGAGTTAAAGTGGAAGAGTGTCAGAGAAAATGAGTGCCTTTGATCAAAAGATATAGTGTCTGGGGCCTTAAAGGCTTGAAAGTAAACAAGTAGCCATCTAGCTTAGAAAAAACAAAGCTCACATGGAAGAAGCACACCAGTTTGTGTGACCATGAGGTGTCAAAGGGATCAGATATCAGGTTTCAAAGAACTAAAAATCATAATATTGCATGCTCACTTTTCTAATATGATCACTGATGACAAATGTGTGCATAAGCAAATGTGGTGAAGTAAGCTGATGGTGCCCGGTTATCAAAAGATATAGTGTCTGGGATATCAGGCTATCAGGCATCGAAGAATTAAAAATTTTACCATTATAAATGAGAGGGAGTACAGATTGGGGACCCAAAGTCCATCAGTAGGTGAAACGATATCCCCTTACAGAGGGGTCACAAGGATGAGACAAGCCAGTCAAGGTACAGTGTAGCAACAATGAAATATGCAACTTTCCTATAGTTCCTAAATGCTTTCCCCCCTCCCCCATCATGATCCCAATTCTACCTTACAAATCCTGCTAGACCAGGGATGTACACTGGAGCCAGAAACATGGGGAATTCAGGACAGATGATCCCTTCAGGACCACTGGTGAGAGTGGTGATACCGGGAGAGTGGAGGAAAGGTGGAGTGGAAAGGGAGGACCAATTGCAAAGATCTCATATAACCTCCTCCCTGGAGTATGGACAACAGGGAAGGGACACAATGGACAGTTGACGATATGACAAAATGATAATTTGTAAATTATTAAGGCTTGGTGGGGGAGAGGGGAGGAGAAATATGGGGAGCTGATAGCAAGGGCCTAAGTAGAAGGAGGACGTTTTGAGAATGATGATGGCAACAAATGTACAAATGTGGTCTGCATACAATGATTATATGTAACGATCATGATGGGAGGGGTATGAGCCCCAATAAAATTACTTTTTTAAAAAAAGAAAATAGTCTGCTTTCAGGTTGCCCCTCCCCTGTGTGTGCACACTCTTGGCCGTAGTTGGTTTCTAGCTTTGATTTCCATTCCAGTCCTTTAGTTTACCATCCCATACCTGTTCCCACAGGCTTGTGATTGAAATACTGTATTAAATTTTGTGTTAACTTGGTTAGACCATGGTTCTCAGTTGCTTAGCCAAACACTAGTTTAGTTGTCATGGATTAGTTACATGTGATTAAAATACTTGGCATTGGGTACAGTAGACCCTTATATAATATAATGTGATATAATGTAATGATCTATAATATAGATGGTTAATGTGATAATGTAACCTAATCAACTAGTTGAAAAGGAAGTGTCTCTAGTGTGTGTTCTGCCTCAAGATGAAGTATTTTGGCAGAACTCTCAATTGACTTCCCATTTTCTGAGCTCTGGATCTTCCTATACAAGTATGCAGAAGACTTCAACCTGACATATAGATTTAGCGCTTCCCAACAATTGTGCAAATTAATATCTTTAAGTAAATTTCATTCTCTCTCTCCTTATCTATTTATATCACTGGTTCTGTATCCCCAGAAAGCTCCAAAAATAATATTACTGTCTTCTCTCCTAGCATAAATTAAATTCCCTAGTGGAAGACACAGCCTAAATGCCTCACATTTCTAGCGAACCTAGAATTGCAGAGCAGGAATTGCAGGATTCTGCCGTGGTTCTGCTATGGTTTGTGGGTGAAGCTTCAGCTGTAAGGCTAAGTCTCAAGTTCAAGTTCAGTCAATGTCTTATTGTCTGAAGTTGGGTAAAACATCTGTTTTTTGAGAGCTTATTTCTTTTTCTGAGATTAGTGATAATGACAGGTATCTCATAGGTCTTCTGTCAACATGAAGTTAGGTCAATTAGGTAAAAAAGGGTTTTCAAAGCACTTTAAACTTAGGGAGTCAAGTTATTTCCACAAGTCCTTTTATTTGAGCAACACAGAACACCAGCCAGCTAGCTGGCTTGGGACTCTTGGGCAAGTGAGTTTTCGTTGGGGAATTGTAATGAGGGAACATAAGGGGTATATCTTTAGCTTCAAACATTCTTCTCCTGTCATATAAGTCACTCAAGATGCGGCTTTCTACAATAAAGATGACCTGCACGTCCCCACGCCCTTTGGTGTGGGCCGCTGCACGTACTGCCATTCTTGGAGGCCCTTCAAAAAGTAGAGGAAGGATGCCGCTCCATAATTCCAGCAATAGAATAGCCTTTCCCTGTGAACCATGAGTTCTGTGGACCCAGGTCAACAGCTCTAGGTCTCTTCATGTCCAATGCTCTGTGGAACCCAAACCCACGTCTGGAACTAAGGGTCTCTGGTAAGTCAACTGTTCAGCAATCATGTTTGTTTGGCTGACTGCTAGCTGTCAGCAGGCTCTGTGTACCTGGGTTCTTCCCACTACTACTACTCTGCAGATACACATTTGATCTTTAGGGGAGAAACTCAGGGCACAGACCAAACAGTCTATGTCAGTTGGTCCAGAAGACTGAGAGAGGCTTTCAGGACACAAGGAAGAGGGGATCACACAGACCCAGTCTTATTCTGTAAGTGCCTGCTTTGGACAGATCTTACATGATAAATGCAGCGCAAGGATACACATATGGTTTTGCAATAGAAAGGGAGGACTGCATTTTGAATCTGAATTTACACCTAATGGTATATTGAGCTGACAGGTGTCAGCACTTATGGCAATTGATGCAGGTGGACAATAGCCAGAAATGTTTGCTAGGATAGAGTTAAGTCATGCATCGAGAACTTCCCACAGAGTCTTTTAAAAGGAGTGCAGGAGAGGATGAGGAATTAGAAACCCTATTAGGGGCCCTGGAAAGGGCAGCCCCCATCATGCTGTGATGGCCACTTGGCTTTGCTTCTAGAGAGTTGTAGCAGCTGTTCGAATAATAAAAAGTTTGCTTCATCAACACTTATAAGCCATAAGCTGCTAGGAATGTGGAGTGAAACTAGCACTTCTTTGAAAGGAGCAGCAGAATGGAGTGCAGGTTTGGGGTCCTTTTAGCCTCAGAGTTTGGAGACACCGATCCTGTTGTTAGTGCTTATTCCTGGTAATATGTCACTGGCTTTTCTGCGGCACTCTAGGCAGTCTCTAGTTGCCCAGTGTGCAACCAAGGCGGCCCCTCCCCACATTTTCCTTTGCTCTTCTTTTCCTTGGGAAAGTTGGATTATCTGGCATATTATACTGGATTTTCTACAGCAGCAAAATCCGGACACATATATAAAGAGATAGGTTTATACTAGGAAAAAAATTGTGTCAAGAATATGGGTCAGAGAGCCAGAAAGTCTAATCAATCCAGCTTACTCTGTGGGATCCTGGGGCGTAGAGTCAAGGAGCAGGGAAAAACTGTGTGTCACTGGCAGCTGTGATGATGGCATTATGACAGGCGATGGCAGCTGGCATTGAAAAGGAGGCAGCTGTAAATGGTGGACAGTGGTAATTGTGGACAGCAGCTGCAACCGATTGGCAGCAGTTGTAGGTGGCAGATGGGGACAACTATGGACTGTGGTCACTGTGGCCAAATTCAGAGCAGCAACATGGAAAGAGAGAGAGAGAGAGAGATAACATGTCATATGACCCTTACTTATAGTAGATCAAGTATGCCACACTCCCAAGGGGCTTTGTCAGGCTGTGATTGAGTGTGGGGAATTCAGGGGAAAAGGCCTCCTGCAAAGTTGCAATTGTCAAGGCAAGTTCATACCAAGGTGACCACCACAGTCCATCCCCTGTCAACTTGGGATCTGTACATATATCTTTAAACCACAGACAATCTCCAAGAAAAGATGATAGTATTGTACTTGTACCTGACACAATACAACGAACATGCATACAACTGAAAACACGTTAACCCCATTTATCTTATATTTAGTAAGTGAGCAAAAATATTTGATGTATACATATAAAGAGGGTATATTCATAACAATTGCAGTCTTTGTTTCTGCAATTGGTCAGGTGGCCAAAGCTGATGTTTAGAACTACCCTCTTCCACTACCTATTCTGTATTCTCTTTGCTTTCAGCAAGCACCCCAGCTAGCAATGGTTCTTTGCCTGATGGGGTGACTCAAGCATTCAATCCTGAAGATTCTGGCCCATCAGTGCTCATGTTAGAATTGGGTTGCTCTGACTTACCATTGATTATAATTATAGTACATGGTAGTGCTGAGAGACAAATTAAAGAATCTCTTGGGTTCCTGACATCTTCTTATTTATCATCATTGTTAACATGAATCCAATTTCTCTTTGATAATCACAGTCAAATCACTTCACTCAGTATTGTAAGACCTTTTTCTACTCTTGATTCAGAGGCAAGAGGAGTCTCAATTGGCCAGGAGGATGCTGGCTGCCATCACCTGTCATTTGTAGTTTCCAGTTGAATCTAATCTGTGCTGTGTCACCAGGTAGGGGTTTCATTCCTTTGGAACTAGGATCTCCAGACCCGAGAAGCAAAGGGTTGCTAAGACAGCAAGCAAAAATGCTGCAAGTGGGGTACTAAAAATGAGTGGTGTCATTCCCATTTTCACTTCTTTGCTCTTAAGCCCATGAATACTGGCTATTGGAGACATAGCACCATATATAAAACACTAGTTCAGAACATATACAAATAAACTTCTGGGAATATTGCCCAATTCCTACAAGGCACTGCCATCTTGCAGATGGTGAGACTGTGTCTTTAGAATCCTATCTCATTAATCTATCAAACCAGCTACTTCAGGATGGTGGAAAATATGGTAAGACCAGTGGCTTCCATGAGCATAGGCCCACTGCCAAATGTCATATGAAGTGAGTACCTTGATCTGAGGCAATGCTGTGCAGGATACCATGCTAGTGGATAAGCCATTCTATTATAAGTCCATGAGCGGTAGTTTCAGTAGAAATGTAGCATGCAGGGAAGACAAATCCAAACCCATAGCAAGTGTCCACACCAGTAAAAACAAAACACTGCTCTTTCAGTTATGGAAGTGGTCCTATGTAATCAACTGGCTACAAAGTTGTTGACAGAACTCTCTGAGAAAGGGTCTCCTATCTTGAACTCAATGTTGGTCTCTGCTGCCTTCTCTTACTTTATTATTTTGTTTGGTTTTTGCCTTCTCTTGCTCCAGGCACCACTCAAAACTAGCTGTTTTAGAGTCACTTGATAAAATGACTGGAGTAGCACACTTAAATGAGTGACACATTGCCTCCAAAATCTAAAAAGGCTCACTAGGCATTGCTCCTCAGCTACTTGTTGGAGTAGCCAGATGCTCTTTGATAGGAATGTCTCAACATGTCCTTCCACCACTGGAGCACTAGAAGTTTCACTGAGTTACTGATGCTTCTTCCTTACTAGGTCTAGTCAGCACATTGTTGCCAGTACAAGGCAAAGTGACACTTTGTGAGAGAGAAGGTGATCCAGGTCCCTGAGGATTAAAATAGGGTATTGCATGGAGAGCTGATATAACCTTCATGGGAAGTTGTGAAAGTGTACTGCTCTGCCCGCTGAAGGCAAACTCCTTCTTTTGGTCTTTTCACAAAGGCATTGGTCAGATCAATGACTGAAGACCAGATATCAGAAGTATTAATTTGCTCCAGCAATTAAATCGCACCTGGAACAGCAGCTGCAACTGATATTACCACCTAGTTGAATTTAAAATTATCCACTGTTATTCTCTCAATTCCCCACCCCCCAACCTAAAAGAAAGGTCAAATAAGTAAATTAAATGGAGAAGTGGTTGGAATCACAACTCTTATTCCTTCAATAACTTGATAATAGCACCAATTTCTACAATCTCTCACAGAATGTGATATTGTTTTGAACTATTTTTTTTCTAGGCAAAAGTAGTTCTAGAGCTATTGGGCAGAATGAGATATGACAGAACAATAATAATTTATAAAGTATTGAGGGTTGGTGGGAAGGAGAGAGCAGGGGAAGAGGGAAGGGATGGAAAAGCGATATTAGGGGCTCGAGGGAAAAGATGGATGATTGGAGAATGATAATAGCAGCGGACATGTGAAGGTGCCTGGCACAGTGTGTTTATTTATTTATTGTGAAAAGCTATGTACGAGCCCTCAATAAAATGATTTAATAAAAAAAAATCTATCACTTGACTTTCCCTACTGAATGCCTTTATTCCACACTTTATGGATCACTCTGGGGGCCTGGCCTGAGGCTAAGTATGTTTATTCCAATTTTGCATTTTTCATGTGGGGAAATTACAGCAGGATGGGTTTAGGGACATACAAGGCCCACTGTGAGATGAACCAGAGCTAAACTGCATCAATAACTTTACTTCCTTATGCCCCCCTCTCGACCGGTGGGCTGTCAACATATTTGAGTCTTCTGGAATTAGTGTGAATTCTGAGTCAATATTCAGTAATCCCCCAGAGTTCTGATGATTTCTTTTTCTTTAGTAAGCATTCTTTCTTGTAGAAGGCTGAAGATTGATTTGGGGAAGACTGGGAGAAAGATTAACAATATAGACCTTTGAAGATTTAGTAGGCTGTTCGCCAAAAGCATTTGACCTCCCTGTATTTAAAGCATGTGGCTCAGTAAACTAGCTTGAGTCTGGGAATTGTTTGAGGATTTGTGACTTTTTAGTCTGGTGAGTAAAGTTAGATTGGCATTCACCTGACCTAGAATTGTTCTGCTTTTATATATCAAATAAATATTTAGTTTCCCACGTATTCCACTCCTAGGAACACCCTGCTTAAGCATTAAACTCCATAAGTTCATCTAAGTCAGGATATTTGGATTACCAGGCCCATTCTAGCTTTGTCAATTAAGTGCTACCACTTGCCTCTACCACCACAGGGACAAATCAGCCCTATCATAGGCAAGTCTCTGAATTAAATTAGGACAGTTATTGTTACACCTGACTGACATAAAATAACAATCACAGGAGTCTTCACATATCATGGGTCTCCCTTTACAAATTCATTTCTTACTGTTTGGTAAAAAGTGTGTCCTTTTGTAGGGCTATCTGTTTATTCAAATGAATCCACTCTAACATACCAATTCCCAAAAGCCTTTTTATATCTTCATTTACAGTATTACTATGGTAGGTAAGGTACTTTAAGTTGACTTAATGTAGGCCAGTGGTACTCAACCTTCCTATGCTGTGACCCTTTAATAGTTTATTTTCATTGCTACTTCATAACAGTAATTTTGCTGTTATGAATTGGGTGATCCCTGTGAAAGGGTCATTTGATTCCCAAAGGGTCATGATCCACAGGCTGAGAACCGCTGATGTGGGCCATCTTGCAGCCTATGTTTCAGTGAACCAACTAAATGATTGGATCTTCACCTCTTGAAATGAAAAGTAAATGAATAATCTGTGATAGTGGACACATATCAACAAAATCAGACTGATCAAAACGGATGTTCCTAATACCAGTATATCACACCCTCAGTTAACTATCCCCATACTTATTTTCCAGAGTTCTGCCTCTATGCATTAGAAAACAACAGCAGTTCTTTACAATGATAGTAAAACTCTTTCTGGGTCAACATCTATCCCTCACGTGTATGAATTCTCTGAGACTTAATTCTAAGTGTAGCTCTAGAAGCAATAATGAATGGGTGGTGAGGTCCTTTCTTGTGGCCTATCAGCAATATCTTGTAAGGCATTTTCCCTAGGTCATGTTTCAGATGCAGCCCCACAAGTCAGCTCAGCATGCACACATCGGTTAATTTCCTCAAGTGTGTGTTGTTTTACTGGGGATTATTAACCTCTTCAGATTGGAGTGGTAGAACTATTGCCTGGGGTCTCAAGAGAATCTAGGGGATCAATGTCTCCATCTTTTCGATTATCAGCTCATATGTCCCCATTTCATGCTCAGGATCCTGTTTCTTCTCAAGAAGTGCCCTTCCTTTAGTATCAGACACCATTGTAGGTTGATAATTCAACTGGCCTTGTAATTCATAGAATTCTTACTTTTTACTCATAGAATAAAATGTTGGATTTAGCTTCAGCAATCTCAGCTGCATTAGTAGAAGAGAAGGCTTTCTCTTGTAGTAGAAGTGGAAACTGAGATTTTTTATGTGACACTTGAGTTGCACATCTGAACTCATCTCTTTACTACATTGTCTTTTGTAAGGAGAAGCAATCAGGTCCGCTAGACTTCTCATCCTGATGAAACCGCTGAAAAATATCAATATATGACCAAGCACCTTAAAAATAGTAAACACGAGTCTCACTTTCACCAATACCTCATTACTTGGTAGTGATAATTTAGATATTAGTTTGCTACTTCATGGCAATTCATCTTGTTGGGGATCTTCCTCTTTTTTGATTCTTCTCCATTTTACCAAATATGGAGTCGCTTTCCAAGCTATCTCCTGATAGCATGTATATTTAACTGCAAAGCAGTATAACCAGTTCAATATTCAAGTCTGTTGAGGCCCTTCCTGACGCCTGCTAACTTGTTAAGGGATGTTAAGTTGAAGGTTTTTTTGACTTGAATGGCTGCTGGTGCTGGGAAAGCATGAAGTTGGGAAGACTGTAGGCTGGTGGAAGCAGAGTCATGTAGCTTCAAGAGAGGGAACATAACAGGGGAGGACAGCTCACAGAGTGGCCGCCGTCCCCAGAAGCCAGACACAGGACCTGAGCAAGAAGGAAGGAGACGCGGGCCAGAGAGTCTAGTTCTCTGGGGAGGGAGAGAAAAAAAAGGGAGTCTATTTCTTTACAGCCCACCATTTCAGGAAGCAGCTTATGAGCAAGAAGCAATGGTGCTGAAGGAAGAGGTCCGAGCTGTGAGGAATGCACTAGCCAAAGGCTCCAGAGATTGAATAGCCATGGAAATGTTTTAGAAATCTGAAGAAGCACTGGAAGCACTCACTTTTCTATGCCAGCAAATTTGGAAAACTGTTACTAGGACAATTGACTGGAAAAGACTCATATTTGTACCCATTTCAATAAAAGGTGGCCCAACAGACTTCTTATAGAACAATATCATTGAGATTGTATACAAATAAAATGTTACTTAAGACCATCCAATAACAGTTACAGCAGCACATGGATAGGGAACTGTCAGAAGTATAGGTCAGTTCTGAAGAGGAAGTGGAACAAGGGATATGATTGCTGATGTCAGATAGATCTTGGTTCAAGGCAGATAATATCAGAAAGAAGTTTATTTGCTTCACTGACTATGCAAATTCCTTGAACTGTGTAGACCATAATAAACTGTGGATATACTTGAGAAGAATGGGGATTCTGGAACACTATGTTGTGCTCATTTGAATTTGTAATGGATCAAGAAGCAGTTATGTGAAGAGAACATGGTTTAAAATAAGGCAAGGTGTGTGCCAGAGTTCTATCTTCTCACTATACTTGTTTAATCTATGTGCTGAACAAGTATTCAGAGAAACTGGATTATGTGAAAAAGAGTGTGGAATCAGTATTGGAGAAAGGCTGATCAGCAACCTGGGCTATCCAGATGGCATAGTCACGCTTGCTGAGAATAAGGAGATCTTGAAGTACTTGTTGGTGAATATCAAGGAGTGTAGCCTTCACTATGGAATAGAATTCAATGTCAAGAACACCAAAATCCTCTCAAGTGCACGGAGAGATAGCATGGAGGAAAGGTTGAAGTGGGGAAGGGTTTTGTGTGACTTGGAGCCACAATCCATGCACATGGAAGCGGCAGTCAAGAGAGCAAAACACGAACTGCGTTAAGTAAATCTGAGGCACAACACCTCTTGTGTACTGAAGGACACAGACAGGTCTTTGAGAACAAAGGTGTGCCTGACCCAAGCCAGGGTATGCTCCTTGTATCATAAACTTACTGGATAGGAATAATTGGATAATGAATACAGGAGATCGAAGAAGAATCGATGCATTTGAATTATGGTGTTGGCTTAGAACAGGTGAAATATCATGGGTTGCTAAGAGGACAAACTGAACTGTATTGAAAGGAGTCAGACCATATTGCTGTTTGGAGGCAAGGATGGCAAGCATGTCACACATGCTTTGGGCTTATTGTCATGGGAGACTGGTTCCTGGAGAAGGGCATCATGCTTGGTAAAGTGGCAGGGCAATGACTGAGAGGGCTTGATGGCGGCACCAATGGACTTAGGCAAAGGAACAATTGTGAGGATGGTGGAGGACCGTGTAGGGTTTCATTTTGTTGTGCATAGGGCTGCTGTGGGTCAGAGGTGTCTTGATGGCACACAACAACAACAATAACAACCTCACAAAAAATAACAACCTCACACCACAGTTTAGCAATACCTCTTTAGAATTGACGGCAGATTTAGCTGTACTGGCAAAGGCAGGGGCAGCATTCTCAGCTCCTTTAGGCCTACTCAAACTTGAGAACCAATTCAAGCTCATCTTCATGATTTTGAATTTTCTTTACCACTCCCAGCACCAACAGCATTAAACCCAAACCCAAACTCACTGCTATCCAGTGATCTGACTCTGACTCAGAGCAATCTGTTATGACCGGGGAGGAATGCCCTCTGGGTTCCTGAGACTTTCATGGAAAAATTGGTGGTTTCCTAGGGAAGCAAAACCAGGACACACACACACACACACACACACACATATATATATATATATATATATATATATATATCAAGCAATAAGTTTATATCAGGAAAGGAATTATGTCAAGAATATGGCTCACAGAGCCAGAGAGGCCAACCAGTCCAGTTCACTTCTGTGGGTCTGATGCTGGAGGGAAGAACCAAGGAGCCGGACAAAGCTGAGTGACGGTGTCTCTGAGGGTGTGGCAAGTGGCAACAGTGGGCAGCGAACAGGCAGCAGCTCCAGATGGCATAGCATGGTAGCTGTGGACAGTGGCATTTGTAGATGGGCAGCAACTAGGGATGGTGAACAGGTGGCAGCTGAGGACAGCGAACAGATGCAGCTGTAAATGGGGGTAGCTATGGACCACAACAACTGTGATTAACTCTAATTAGCAAAACAGGGAGAAAGAGAGCACCCCTCAAGGCTTATACTTAATAGTAGATCAAATACGTCACAGCTCCAAGGAGGTATCACCAGGCTGTGATGCTGGGCCGGAGAGCACTGGGTCCTTGGAAGGAAAGTCCTACTGCCAGGCAGAAATGTCAAGGTAAGTTGATAGCTGGTGATTATACCAGGTACAGTAGAAATGTCTGGTGAAGTGGAGATGTCTGGTAAGGCAGGGACATCTGGTGAGGTGGGATTCCCTGGGGAAGTTCTTTCAAGTCCGTAAGAATTTTGACCTACCAACAGTGAGACTTGGGCCAAATTGCAATTCACCTCACTTCTTAAGTAGCTAAAGCAACATGGTTCAAAAGCAAGCCTTTGGGAGTTAGGATCCAGTGGTCTGGCTGGCATCTTGACTGTGCTACTTCCTAGGCTTTGGGAATTACTATGTCTTCAAGAAATAGTTTAAGAATTAAGTGAACTTAATGCAAGGTGAAAGCTCAAGAACACAGCACTGTGCTCTGTGCTCTGTGCTTCACAATTAACTAACAATTCTGGTAAGTAGGTCTATTTATCATAAACTTTTTGAAGAGATAAGGTTTAAACAAGTATAGACATTTGTCCAAGATCACAGCATTGGAGTCCTGGGTGACTCTGCATTTGTTTAAACATGAAATACAAGGTATAAGTAAAACCCAAACATTGAAACCAATCAGAAAAAAATCATAAGTAAAAAGATTAAGATAATCTTTTATGAACAGTATTTTAAAAAGTAATGAAATGGTATTTAAATATCTGTGATTACTTTTTTCTTAGCACTTACTTGATAAGAATAAGGTTTATCAAAGTAGAGATAAAAAATATGAAGCAACAGTTGTGACTTTAAAAATGACAAGAAAATTAATTTTTCATTGAGTTAGCAAAGTAAAGAGTATTCTTTATAATCTCACCAATGCCATTCTTAACACCAAGGTGAGTACCTCCCAAGGAATTACAGGAGCCCCATGACTTTACACTGAGGGAAGTTACAGATTCTTTTCCTTGAATTCCAGAAGTCTGTTGGGGGTTTAAAGAATGGTGTTAGTTGACCTTTCCTCTCCTAAATCAATTAGGCCTTGAGATTACTTGGTCACTGCTAGATTTGAACAAGTTCAGAGGTTGTCAGACACTCCCTATATTGGAGCTTGAAAAGAACACAGATCTGGGAAGATTCCAGACTATATTGGTTTTGCTTTTTCAGGGCTGGACAAACTAATAGTCCAGTGACCCTGGGGGTCCTACAAGGTGCTTTTTTATCTTTTTGCTTTGCCCATCTGGATGGTTTGAAAAATCGGCTCTTGCATCATAGATCCAGTTTATTTTTTCAGGGAAGGCTTGTTGGGGGGAATGCCAATGGAATCGAACAGGGCTATTCCCTTTCTACCTGTGCATCATGCACCATGGTACATAAAAAAGAAATTTTAAAAATGTCGTGTATTGCTAATGCAGCGGTCTTGCAGGCACCAGCAGGCTATAGAAAGCACTGCATTGCCACCTGTGCACCCAGAAGCATCTCGAGACAACCTTTTAGGTTGCAATCTTCATTGGGATGTCCAAGAAGAAGGGCTTGCAGCATCCACCTGCCTTTTTCTACACAGTACCAAGAAGACAAAATTAAAAGACAAATACAAAGAAAATCTATTGATAGATTATTCCAGGACTTTCTGGGATCATCTTGCCAAAACTTTTCTGTACAGTCTCACGGTACATAAGCCATATACCTGCCCAATGTCAACTCTGCCTTGTCTTCACCCACCCGATTGCCCAGGCCTTCCCTTGCTCTTGGATGAGAATCATAAGTGGTTGTTCTTGGAGAGGTAGGCGATGAGGGCCACAGCCACACCCACATAGATGCCAGTTCCCAGTGTGATGGAGAGCACAGCCAGAAAGAGGGCCCGCCGAGAGCTGGTGCTGGCTTGGTGGAAGTCTCCCTTGGCTACAGCTTTGTTGGTCTGCAGAATTGGAGAGGAAGGAAGGAGAAGAAAAAAGAGTCAAGATGAACATATCTGAACAAACAGTGACTGGATGTAGAAAAAAGCTTCAATTATACTTGACCCCAGTGTAACACCCATGATTGAGGTGAGTCTAATGATTGCTACCATGTGGGGGCTGGGGTCTTCCGGCACAGTAGGTGGGATGTAGTGGGATCTCACTCCACCGCCACTCTTTTTTTTTAATTCATTTTTTTGGGGGGGGGGGCGCATCACAGCCCTCTGGTGGTCATGGGAGCTACCCAGGCTTGCTCCTGGAGAGCCACTGCTGTATTTGAACCACCAAGCCCGTGGGCTGCAGTCCCGCACTCAACCACTATACCACCAGGGCTCAGCCCTCACTGGCACTCTTTTGTCCTTGAATAACACTATCTTGTCTGAATAGCAATTTCTAAAGTATGTTCAGACTTAAACCTCATTTAATCTCTGCAACTCAATAGGATTATAAGGAAGAAAATGATAATTTCCATTTTCCAGAAACTAGAGCATTAGATCATTAAATCAATATTGCTCAGTGGCCTTGATATTATAGATTCATTTATGTCCTAAACCTCTCCCATCTTGTAGCTGATAAAATTCATCAAAAAATAAAATGAGATACAACACACAAACCTATGTTTCTAAGTACCCAAATTACATAAAAGAAGACTGGCTTCTCAATATACATATTTCTTAGAATCATGAGTTGGACAGGCTTAAGAGGTTAAGGATGTTGTATCTGTTTTGATACTTTGTGTATGACTACACACATCTTCTCCAAGATCCTTCTTTTGTGTCCAGTGCACAGCAAGATGAGAAAGGGTGCATGCTTTTCCACCTTGTTTGTAGTCTGGTGTGGCAAATTCATCAATGTCCCAGAAACTGTTTCTGCCAGGGTGAAGAGGAGTTTTGTGGGAAGGGGTTTGTGTTTCTGACAAAAAGTAGGACTCAGGCTAGCATAGCCCTTTCTCCTTGTTGTCTAGAATATTGAGGGAGTGACTGAAGTTGCAGTGGATATGTTGAGGCTAAGAGAAGCTGAGAGAATTATTGGGAAGTCAGAAGTGACTTAATGGAATGCTGAAACCATGCTACCCCTGATTACTGTGTGAGAAAAACAAACACAATTTTACTTTTGTTGCCTAGGTGAATGGTTGCTTGCTGTTACACATAGCGTAGAGAATGTGACATGAATCAGCCATAGCCACTATTTAGTGGACATGGGTAAAATGGCCCATCTGAAAAATGGGAATGGGTACCATATAATGGCAGGTAGATCCTGGAAACTTCATGGTGAAGAGGACAAACCCCCGGCCAGTGGAGGATCCTGTGGTACAGACCACTGTCCTGGAGGCATCCTCACTGTCATGTGTCATTTACTGAAAACCAGCATCTATCTGATTCTGTTTCCTGTTTTATCAGTGGGATTTTACAGGCAAGTGGGGACGGACATGTCACTTATTCAAACCTAAAAATACCAATACCTCTGTAACGCCCCACAAGGATTAGACTCAGAGATAAATCATGGCATAGATCTGCATTTTCCAGTCTCTGAATCCCTGCTGTAAACAAGGCGTTGGCAGCAGGATTAGGCTGAGAAGGGACTCCAGTCTGTAACCTAGCCTCCCTCTGTTTCTCCCCAACTCATGATGTAGAAGACCAATTTAAACTTTTTCTTACTTCAAAAATTGGAGCTTAGAAATAAGCTTGGCTACTAACATCAGTTTGTGATGCAAAAGAACTAAGATAATATAAAATGTGAAACTTCCTAGGGCAATATCAACTCATTAGCTAATTGAAATTTCTGGGCTTCATTTTATCTAGGTGTAGTCCCAAATATCCTTATGTCCTGTAGCATAATTTACTGTAATTGTTCTTCCTTAGCATTAGCTACACATAACCATCTGTCATTAAAATAACAATTAAAAAATCATAACTTTTTGGTTGTCTCTGCTGTATTCACTGTCTTCATCACAATGCAGTAGTGGTTGAGAAGAGGACATAAAATCAGAAGGAGGGTAGGCACTCTTTCCTTAGACTGTTAGTTCTTGCAGAGAACTTGGACCCAGACTTTAGTATTTACTTGTTTGATAGTTGCCTTCCCTGTTCCATTGTAAGCAGGGTCCATGTCTCTCTTGTCCTTGTGCTTTCCGTGCACTCTGGTCTATAGTTGAATGAGTGATATTCCCGGCAGCTCATCTCCAGCAAGTGCCCTATATATTTTCAGCTCTCATCTACACACATGGGTTCTTTGGTGGGATTTATGAAGAAAGCAGTAGGAGCCGTGGGCCATCTCTTCACCTTAGCTCAGGCCCAGCTCTCCATTAACCTTACTCTCCTGCAAGGGAATATGCTCTGCATTTTTGTGTGTTTTAGTCTATGTTAAGAGGGCCAGGACATTTATTTTCATAGATAGGCTGTCTTCTTCAGCACATTCATTTCATAGATATATAGGTAGAGATAGCCTAGTAGGAAGGTAGACTGAAAGCTGTCGTTAAGTCAACCTTAACTCATGGTGACCTTATATACAATAGAAGAAACACTGTCTGGATCTGTGTCATCCTGACCATCACTCTGAATTCCAGAGTTACAGCTATTGTGCAATCCATTTAACTGAGTACCTCTCTAGCCATTAGCCCCCTAACTACACTAAATATGATGTCCTTCTCCAGTAAATGAATTCTCATAATTACATTTCCAAAACTAATTAGACAGTGTTCTGTTGTTATCTATATGACTTCATTGGTTAATTTTCTGAAGTATATTGCTGAGTCATTATTCTTCGTTTTCTAGACACAGAGCATACTTGGATCCATGATTATATGCATTAGACAGAAGGTACCTGTCCATGGCCTGATGAGGTTAACAAAGGACTATCATCCCTTGTTTCAGAAAATGGATTTTCATATTTATAAAGCAGTTTAATTATCAGTTTAAGAAGGTGTAACTCCAAGGAAATGTTTGTTTTCATCCTGGTAATTTCAGGACTAAAACTCTAGGCTACCTAACTAAACACTAATTTCCTTACTATGCACTGGGACGGGGTTCTTTATCTGTAAACCATGGATCTATGGACCTGACATTGAAGGTGAGGTTTTACGTGTGAGAGCATTTTATTGGGGCTAATACAACTTTATGCACTGGGACGGGGTTCTTTATCTGTAAACCATGGATCTATGGACCTGACATTGAAGGTGAGGTTTTACGTGTGAGAGCATTTTATTGGGGCTAATACAACTCTTATCACAATCCACCCATCCATCCATTGTATGTCAAATACATTTGTACATTTGTTGCCCTCATCAGTCTCAAAACATTTGCTTTCTACTTCAACCCTTGGTATCAGCTCATTTTTTCACCTCCCTCCCTGCTCCCCTTCCCTCACGAACCCTTGATAATTTATAAATTATTATTTTGTCATGTCTTACTCTGTCTCCCTTCACCCACTACCATGTTGTCCATACCCCAAGGAGGAGGCTAGATGTAGATCCTTATAATTGGTTCCCCATTTCAACCCACATTCCATCCACCCTCCCTATATCACCACTCTCATCACTGGTTCTGAAGGGATCACTTGTTCTGGATTCCCTGTGTTTCTGGTTCCTATCTGCACCAGTGTACATCCTCTCATCTTGCCGGATTTGTAAGATAGAACTGGGATCATGATAGTGGGGGGTAGATAGAAGAATTTAAGAACTAGAGGAAAGTTTTATGTTTCATCATTGCTACACTGCCCCTGACTGACTTATCTCCTACCTGCGATCCTTCTGTAAGGGGATGTCCAGTTGCCTATAGATAGGCTTTGGGTTCCCAATCTGTATTCCCAATCATTTATAATGACATAATTTTTAGTTTTTTGATGCCTGACACCTGATCCCTTCGACACCTCATGGTCACACAGGCTGGTCTGCTTCTTATATGTGGGCTTTGTTGCTTTTGGCTGCTTGTTTACCTTCAAGCCTTTAATACCCCAAATGCTATATCTTTTGATAGCTGGGTACCATCAGCTTTTTTCACCAATGTTGCTTATGCACACGTTTGTCTTCAGCGATTGTGTTGGGAAGGTGAGCATCATGGAATGCCAATTTAATAGAACAAAATGTGTTCTTGCATTGAGGAGGTACTTGAGTGGAGGCCCAATGTCCATCTGCTACCTTAATATTAATCCTATAAATATATGCATGTAGATTTATTTCCCCATGATCACATGTAAATATATTTACCTATGTACATACCTGTACTTAGACCTCTATAAAAGCTCTTGCCTGTGTTTCATTCCTCTATTTCCTGTTACTTTTCTCTTGTCCCACTATCACGCATAGCCATCATTTGGGTTTCAATAATTTGTCTAGGTTATATTGATCTTGGTCAGTCCCTAACAGGCCTCCCACACCCTCCCTGCCACCGAATTTGGATCCACTTGTTGTTCCCTTGTCCCTGGAATGGTCGACACCACCTCTTTTCCCCGACCTCCCCCTCCCCCATGTTCCCTTGGAACCATTGGTCCTATTGTTTTCTCCTCCAGATGGTTCATCCAGTCTATCTTATCTATATAGACCCACAGAGACATACACACACAAAAAACAAGACATAGCAAGATGAAGTGAGAAAAGAAAACAAAATGATGACAACATAAAAAAAAAACCAATGTTCAGAAAAAATAAATACATAAGTAAAAAATAAAATAATAAAAAAGAAAACCCCATAAACAGTTCAAGGTCTGTTTGTTGACCTGTAGGAGTGTCCTCTGGTTGAGTGTGATGGGGTGCCACACCCTGGCTCCAAAGTCTATCTTTGGCACTCCCTCAGGACCTCCATGAGAGCCTTTTTTTCTTTTTGTTAAAGAAGATTGCTCTGCTTTCTTCAGAGGATTCTCACAGCAGCCCCAATTCATATTTTCCTATGCATTGAGTTGGAGTTTGGGGATGGAAGACAGGAGATGATGCAAGAGGTGCATCGTCAGCATAGTCTTTCTCAGGGTGGACAGAGCAGCTCTGTGTTTCTGTGAGGATGAACAGTATAATTTGTCTATCCTAAGTGGTATTCAATCTGGTTGACTGGGTATGTCCTGGGAATAAGTGAGGGCTTAGAAATGTCTTTGAGGAAGCCAACTCAAATACTTCAAGCCATAATCAGCACCACCTCTGTCACATCAACAATGCGATATATCTCTTAACCTGGGTATGTGTCAGACTCAACTAGTAGCTTTACGAATTTGACCAGGCACACTGGAGGCAAAGTGCTTCAGAAGCTCAATGACTTTAAAGTTCCAGTACTACAATGTGAAAATAAGGCTGAGCAAGGGTGCTGGGGGGTGAGGTGGGGGTGGCGGTGGGGACTAGCTGCTTGCTCATTCCAGGATCTGTCAGTGAACTACTAACGGTGAATTCATTTAGTTGACTTTGGACCTTTGTTTCCACCAGCCTGTTCTCCCTGCTTCCACATTCTGCTTCATCAAATTTAAAGAGTCAAGAGAAGGCTGACTTGAACTACATTAGACTTACCTAATTCTACAGTTGTATAAACCATGTCTAGATATAAATCTCTTTTTATTTACAACACATATAAGTGTCCTGGTTTTGATTCTCTTGAGCACCCAAACTAACACAGCTATTTTGTATCTCCCACTTCCTGTCTTGCCCACACCTCTCAAATTCATTTTATATGCTACCTGCATTGCTCTTCTCAGAGTCAAATCCTTGCACACTGACTCCACTCTGAGTGCTTGCCCAGTGGCACCACGCCTCATGACAACGCTGCCTGATCTAAAAAGCCTATTTCTCACCCTGGTCATCATGCTGCTAGGGACCTCAAGCTCTTCATTTGCAACGGGAGAAACTTTACTGACATGTGTACTACTTCTGGCTTCAGGTAAACAGTGTGTACCAGGTACTGCTAAAGAGAGGAAGGGTTTGCAGGGTTTTAGGACTGGGATAAAAGGGATTGACATTGCTGTTTCCTGAGTGGGACTAGGGTAGTCTGGGTGGGCCATCAGACAAGGCCTTCTGGGAACAGAGCCACAGGGATTGTAGGAGGTGGCATGGCACCAGGAGCAGAGTATCTTGCTGTACTTTTTATTCCTTTCATGGAAGACTCAGCATAGTGTCCTGTGTTGTCTGGGACCATATAGACATGGAGGTTCCTTCCGTGTTGCCCTGAAACTCAGATAGGTGTCTGTAGATAGGTGTCTGTGAAAATAGGTTCTGTGGTGTCTGAGTCACAGGGTGGAGGAGGATTGAAGGCCATGGGCAAAGAAGTGTGCACTATTGCTGTGGCTCCTTCTGGCCTCTTTGCTCTGCTGTTCAGAGCCTGCCCTCTTCCCCCACTGCTGTCCCTAGCCCCGTTATGGTACCATGGGCTCTCCTGGGGAGGCTGATTAGATATTCTCTCTCTGCAGGCATGCTGTTCTTGCTGCAGCAGTCGTGGAAGACACAGATGAAGCATACTGGTACTGGGGTATTTAATTCTTGACTCCCTCAAGGCAGCTCTGTTCATCTAAATGACCCTTTCTCTCTGGCTTGCATACTATGTCATCGCCTGGCCCGAGGCCCCGTGGTGGTAGCTACTTACATGCTTTCAGCTCCCTTACATCATTCCTATTGACAACACCGTCAGATGTCTAGTTTGAATTTGCCTGTTTGATGACAGACTTTGCTGTCAATGCTTGCCTTGGGATGGGGCCCCTCTGGAATTTTCAGACCATGGGCTTTGCTATCCCTACTGCTGGAATCACAGAATTGTAGGAACATGGAAGCCAGAACAGTTTCCCTCCCATGGGTATGTTAAACACAAATGATGAGAAAGACTATGTAGCTTAAAATAATCATTGCCTCCCTCCCAGTTTCATGCAGCTTGGAGTGGCTGGCCTTAGCAGCTAAGGCTCTTACCAGCTGTACATGACAAGATGGGGCCACAGTGATTTTCAAGTCCTAATTCACCATGGTTCATTTCCAAAGAGAGAATGAAGCTAGGTATTAGTCCTGTGCTCTGAAATTCTCTGGGGAAGGTCAATTGGGAATCTTCTTTCTTGATGCTGAATTTTACCAGACTCTGACTGAAATTATCAAGTCATAAGTGGGATACATTTTTTTTTTTTGCTCAGAAAACAAAAAGTTCAGGCAGTTGGGTAAATGTGAAAAGCACTTGGTGTAAGCATCTTCTAGGTTCTAAGTGGTGGGCGGGTTCAGGGTAGCTCTAACCTTGTGAAGGCTAATGTATGTGTACATTCTACCTCATGGAACAAAATCCACTGGAGAGCAATGGAGGGGAACTTTAGACCATCAGAGTGAAAAGCATCAATGACCCCAAACAAGAATCTGACAACCCGCTCATGTCCATGTCTACTCAAGTGGTAGAACCCATGAGAGCTGAGCTTATGCAGTTCCTGGATGATGGCAAATTAAAGTACTTGGTTTACACACAGTTTTCTTCATTACAGCAGTTACATTTTCTTCCCTTGTTATAAAGACACGAGAATACCGATCTTTAATTGAAGAGAAAAATACAGTAGTACTGAAACTCATGAGACTAACTTTTGTTCCCTTGAGTAAAATTTTATTTGAAATGAAAAATGAAAATGATTTAAACAGAAATTTCACAAATAAAATAAACATTTTCAGGACCCAGATGGCCCCACATCAGAGACACAATTCTGCCAGATGCTGTCAGTCATGTCTCACATATTTGTCGAGCCTGTTTTCAGTGTAACCATCAAGTCAAACAACCAATTTTCTCCTTAGGGAAATAAAAAGCTTTTTAATACATACTTATAAATCATTCATGTTCATGTTTCCATTATGAGAGATAACCACTCTGCAGAGGAATACAGTTCTTCTTGGTATATATTAAAGCCTTATTCAGAGAAACTAGATTATACAAAGAAATGTAGCATCAGAATTGGATGAAGCCTTATTAATAACCTGTAATATGCAGATGACACAAACTTGCTTGCTAACAGGCCTTGGGGGACTTGATGGAGATGAAGAATTGCAGCCTTCACTGTGATTTACAACTCAATGCCAAGGAAATAAAAATCCTCACAATTGGACCATCTTGACTATTGGAGAAAGAAATTAAGTTGTCCAGGATTTTTTTCTTGGATGAATACACAATCAATGCTCATGGAGGCAGCAGTGAAGAGATCAAATAACATGTTGCATTTGCTAAGTCTGCTGCAAGACAGAAGCCATGTTTTTTTTCCAGTGCCTCATACACATGCGAAAGTTGGACATTGAGTAAGGAATACTGAAGAAAATTGATGTCTTTGAACTTTGGTTTTGGGGAAGACTATCCAAAATCCTATGGGCTGCAAAAAGAGCAAACAGATCTGTTTGGGCAGAACTATAGCTAAAATGCTCGTTAGAGGCAAGGATGGTGGGATTTTTTGCATACTTTGGACATGTTACCAGGAGACACCTGAGAAAAGTTTGATGCTTGGTAAAGCTGAGTGGCAGCAAAAAACAGCAAAGCCCTCAACAAGATGGAGTGACACCGTGGTTCAAGCAGAGGAATAACTGAGGATGGTGCAGAACTGGGCAGTGTTTAGTTCTCCTTTACATAGTGTCACTATGAGACAAAACTGACTGATGGTATCTAACACCAACAGTCATCTGTGTTTACCCACGAACAGTTCTCTCCAGCGGTGGCACTAGATACTGTCCGTTGGTAATGTCTGCTGTTGCTAAAAAGAGCACTGCTATAACTAACTCTCCAGCATGGCTAGCAGGGAAGAAAAGACACACTGTGCAGTACCAACTTTACTCTCAGGCAAGCAATCAACAAAAATGTTCCATATACTAATGAAAAGACATATACAGAAATTTTCACAGTAAGTGTATCCTTAAGAGCCCCCAGCTAGAAACCCAACTGGAATACAATAGAAAGGCTAAACAACCGTGGCATGTGCACACAGGGTCATGCTACACAGTAATGAGAATGAACTGTAGAACCCCAACAGAGAACAGAAGAAGCTTGGCTCAATTTCTATAAAATATAAATCAGGCCAAATTAGCCTGTGATGTCAGGGGTGTGGTTTAGGTTTGTCATAGATGGAAGAAAGTCTAGTTTTAAAAAATTGTTTCTGGGTCCCAATATATTTTTAAAATAAATTCTTCCCAGAATTATTCATAAAAGAGAAACTAGTTTTGTGGAATTAGTAAAATTCTGGTATTGTAACAGAAAAGGAGACCAGAAGAGGAAATGAGATAGTGATATCTCATATAAACCTAGGTGTAAATGCTTCTTCTCAACCACAGGTGTGGTCAGGTCCCTGCACCAGCGCTACTCTGGCTTCTCCCTCCCTTTCACTTCAGCTCCATTTGTATCTGTAGCTGCTTTCTCCTCATTTTCACTTTTAACTTTATTTACACTGTGCCCAGAGGTACAGTGGTGAGAAAGTATGGGACTTTCTACTCCTGTAAAGAGTCACAGACTTAGATACCCACAGGGGCAGTCCTACCCTGTACTCTGAGGTAGCATTGACTTGATTGCAGTGAGTTTGGTTTTTGGTTTATACTTAGTTGAAACCTGCTGAGGGATGGCATCCTTCTTTGTGGAGTTCAGAGGTCTACACACGAAGTGTAGCTACACTTCCTCTTCCTTCTCCATTGAGAATGAAGACATTTTCTTTGCTTTTTGTGACCTGCAAACCAGACTTGGTCTGGAAAACTGACTCCTGCTTATTCGGTGAAGGAATGACAGGGAGAGGCACCGTGCCCTCCTCTTTTTCTCACACTGTTTCTGATCACAGTCAGAAATATTTTGCACTACATATAGGGACCGTGGAGGTCTGTCCATCTTAAACTTTAAGCAGATTTCTAGATTCACTTGTTCCAAGACAGATTTGTTGGTTTTAGCATCTCATAGTATTTTTAATATTTTTTTCCAATACCATAATTCAAAATGCCTCAATGCTTCGTTGATCTTTCTTATTCAATGTCCAATCTTTACATGCATGTGGCCAACTGAAAATGCCATGGTTTTAGTCAGATGCACTTTAAAAATTACTTTTATTGAGGGTTCTTACAGTTCTTATCACAATCAAGTGTGTCAAACACATTTGCACATATGCTGCCATCATCATTTTCAAAGCATTTTCTTCCCACTTGAACCTCTGATATCACCTTCCCATTTCTTCCCCTTCCTTTTCTCATTCTCCCTCCCTCACAAACCCTTGATAATGTATAGGTTTTTATTTTCATATCCTAAATTGTCCTCCATTGTCCCTCATCCATTTTTCTGTTGTTTGTCCCCTGGGAGGGGGTTCTAGTTTGATCTTTATGATCGATTTCCCCTTTGTCTCCCCAGCCTCCAATAATCCTCCTGATAGCTCTACTTTCATTGTTGGCCCTGAGAGGTTTATCTTTCATGGATTCCCTGTGTTTTGCACTCTTATCTGTGGTAGTATGCATGTGGGGTCTAATCCGATTTACAAGGTAAAGTTCAGGTCATGATAGTAGGGAGAAGGAAACACCAAAGAACTAAAGAAAAGTTGTGTGTTTCATCAGTACTATACTGCACCCTGACTAACTCATCTCTTCCCTGGGAAACTTCTGTGAGGGTATACCCATTTGTCTACTGATGGGTATTGGGTCTCCATTTCATGCCCACCTCCCCAATTTACATTGGGTATGATTTCGTTCTGGGTCTTAGATACCTGATACTTGATCTCATTGACAAATCATGATCACGCTTCTCAATGTAATATTCTTCCTTTTCAACATTTTAAAGAAGTTTTGTGCAGCAGACTTCACCAAAGCAATGTTGTTGTTTGATCCAAGCAAGACACATCTTTCATAATTTCTAGGTTTACCATCATGCTACTTACTGGTCAAGTTGTGAGGATTTTGCTTTTATTTACACTGAATTGTAATCCATTCTGAAGACTGTAGTCCTTCAAATCCTCCTCACTTTCAGCAAGTAAAATTGTGTCATCACATATTGTAGGTTGTTAATATGTCCTTTCCAAACATTGTTCTTCCAATCTTGTTCTTCTTCATATAATGCAACTTTCCTGGTTGTTGCAAGCCTGATCCATATGTCTCCTGGTTTCAAACCATGCAGTATGCCCTTGCTCTGTTCATACAACTGCCTCTTGACCCATGTCCAGGTTCTGCATGAACACAATTAGTAGTCTATAATACCTTTCTTTGTTTCACCTCTCTAGTCCCTGTGGTCTTGGTTTATGGAGGTTAGTGAGCAGACTCAGTCTGTTTCTTCATTGTTGCATTTCCCCTCTTTCATTCAACAAGTGAACCCAGGTGGTCACTAGAGAGCATATTAGACTGTCCTAAAAGTTCTTTAACTTCCAGACCTAGAGGGGCTTTTCTTTGTTGAGTACAGATGTTTCTAGCTTAGGCACACCCAAAGATAAACTGCTTACTCAAAATTCCAACTGTTCAACAGTCACTTTTTTCCCTCTTTAATATCTCAGCAATCATGGATAGGTCTGCATGTCTTTCCAAATGCAAATGACCTACTTAGAGTATTACTCTATAATGGCTTAAATGAAAGCCAGGTTCTTTGGGCAATTTTTAACTCCCCCTTTAGGAAATATTGCTGTAAAGACAGAAACTCTTTAGTCATCATAATTCCCAATATTGGGAAGTATGTAAAGTAATTCTATCACATATTATGTATAAAGAGTAGGAGGGAAAATGGATATAATGCTAGAAGTCCTTGAAAATAATAAACTGGGGGGTGCAGAGTCATGTGGATCTAAGCTTCACAGGATTATGGCAGGATGCCAGAGTTGGTGGGCCACATAAACTGTCATCCCCAGATGTGAGACACAGAATCCAGTCAAGCAGCATGTGAAGGGCAAGAGAGGGCTCAGTTCTCCTCAGTGTCTCTCTTTTAAAAAGGCCACATCACCAAGAAGACATCACTAGGATGTAACCTGATTTTCAGTTTGGCCTCTAACTACTTTCACACAGGTGCAGATTGACACAAAATTTAACCATCACATCTTCTTAAAGCTCTCTTCTTTCTAGATACTATGAGGACTGAGCTACCCTGTCTATATATCATTGTTCAATGAAGACTTCACTGAGTGGCTTGAAATACGAATCATTGTGATAATTCTTATGACTTTTGAGGCCAGAAATGCAGAGTTAGCTGGGTAAACTTTTTACTCCACATGGAATGATCTGGGGTCACAGTAATATTCAGTTTGTTTGGGTGGCTCAAAAGTGGTTTCACCCACATAGCTAGCTGGATGTGGCTCATAGTGGGCCCTTCTAGAGAGATGATGACCAGGAAGTTGAGCATCTTGTACAGCAACCCAGGACTTTGAGTGTGCTCCAAGGCTTGTATGTGGAAGCTGAAAAGCTTTTTACTATTAACTTCTAAGATCCAGGACATCACTCTGCTCTATTGTGCCTGCTCAGATTCAAGGGGTGTAGACTCAGAGGGGAGAAACTTCAGAGAATTTCATAGAATCACAAACTGTGATGAAATTTCTTCCAGGTATTTTTTAACCCCTATCACCTGGATGACGCCAAATTAGAGGATTTGCCCATTCAACTCATTTTGGGATTTGTAATTCATTAAGCAGAACAAGTTTCCATTACCTGAAATACAAGTCACAATGATTGTTTGTTTGTCTTTTGATCATTACTCACATGTGCCCAGTTTCATTATTTCCGACCGTTGAATCAAGGCCACCTGTTTACAACTTCAAGACATTTTTATGGTCTCTTGGTGAGCAAATATATACTAATTAGTCCAGTCTCTTGACCAATTTCATTTTTGACAAAAAGAGGTACTTGTGAGGTTTTTATAACCTTTATCTATGATTAGTGTAGCCTGTTACCATGGTTCCTATTGTGAGTTTGGGGTATAATTCTGACTGGTACAGATGTTTAAAGAAGGTCTATCCACAAAGAATCAAAGCAAGGAAATTGAAGAACAAATATGTGTTGCTGCTGTTAGGTGCTATCAAATTGATGCTGACTCCTCGTGACCCTGTGTCCAACACTGGCTGGTGCTGTACCGTCCTCACAAGTGCTCACATGCTTGTGATTCCACTGTTGCAGCCCCTTTGCCAACCCATTTCACTGAGGGCCTTCCTTTTTTTCAAGGCCCTCTACTTTACCAAGCATGATGTCCCTCTCCGGGGACTGGTCTTTCCTGTACAAAGAAATAGAGACATCCTTACTTATAAGGAACACTGTAGCCATACTTTTTCCAAGACAGATTTGTTTGTCCTTTTAGCAGTCATGGTCTTTTCAATATTCTTTTTCAGTTTTTAAAAAGTATTATTGACACTTTATCCACACATCCCATAATTCAATCATATAAAGAGTCGTACAATTATTATCACAATCAATTTTAGAACATTTTCTTCCCTTCCCCCCAAGGCCATGGTTAAATTGCTTTTTAAGATGAATTGTGTGATCACTAGCAGTTCTAGTGCTCCTTCTCCTCCTCTTCCACCTACATTGATTTCTTTTCCAAGACTCCATTTTCGATCCCCATCCTTCCTTCCTCTATAAACCCTTGCATCTCTTCCTTCTGTGCTTCACAAACTGGAAAATCCAACAGAAACAATAAGAAACAGAAATAAAATAAAGTGACAAGAATATAAGAATAATAATAATACAAAGATAAAATACAGATAATGCATCAGAAAAAAACCACTATAAACATTTAAAAGAGAAGAAACTTTTGTCATTGAAAAAGCAAGGAATACTTGCACCTCAAACATCTTTCAAGTGCAATCCAGTTAATCACAATTATAATTATCTCTATCTGATAGAAAGCTTGTTGAGACCCTTGTCTGCGGCAAGAGGGGATCTGCCAGTGGCTTAATCTGACGAGATACTCTGCAGATGAGTTTTGGGCTCTCACTCACCTCCATAGCCTTCTACAAATTGAGTATACACAATTTAGGCTCAGATAACTGTTCCCTTTGTCATATTTGAATTTTGTTATTGTCATCTTTGGAACAGTCAGGGTGCTTCTTCAGTGTGGACCCAGGACTCCGTGCTTACATGGCTACTTTTTTAAATACATATCTTTATGACCCTATACACTTTTCTGATTGATAGCTGGGCACCATCTACTTTCTTCACCACATTTTGTGACAGCATCCTTATTTTCAGTGATCAACTCATGAAAGTGAGTATTGAACAAGGCCATGTTATCATAACTAACTCTGAGGCCCAGAATCCATAAGTTTGTCCCTGGTATATGCATGACTTAGATTTACTTTAGTGGTCATATTATGAACACATTTCAAATGCATTGATTCTCTGTGTTCTTCCATATTCAATGTCTAACTTTCACATACATATAAGGTATGAGGCAATTGAAAATACAACGGCTTGGCTAAGGTGTACCTTAGTCCTCAAAGTAACCTGTTTGCTTTTCAATAGGTCTGTACAATAGATTGATATGATGCAACCTTAAAAAAAAAACTTCTTGACTGATGCTTCCATGTCCATTGATTGTGGATGTAAGCAAGACAAAGTCTTGATAACTCCAAATTCCTCCCTCTCCCATTTGTCATGATGCTACCTATTAGTCATGATGTGAAGATTTTAGTTTTCTTTACATTGATTTGTAATCCAAATCCACCTTGAGGGTAGTGATTCATGATCCTCATCAACAAGTTCTTCAAGTCCTCACTTTCGGCAGACAAGGTTGTGTCATCTTCATATTGAAAATAGTTAAATTGAAAGTAGCTCATATTGAAATAAATCTTCCTTTAATCTTGATGTTTCATTCTTCTTCATATAACTGAGATTCTTTGATGATTTGTTCAGTATACAACTTGAATAAGTATGGTGAGAGGCTATAACCCTGACACACATTTTTCCTAATTTTAAACTATTCAATGTGCCCTTTTGTCTTGATCCATGTACACTGTTTGCATAAGCACAATGAATTGTTCTGAAATTCCTTTTCTTCTCATAGCTACCCATAGTTTGTTATTATCCACATAGTCTAATGCCTTCCCATAGTCAATAAAACACAAGTAAACATCTTTCTAGTATTCTCTGCTTTCAACCAAGATCTTACATCAGCAATCATCTCCCTTGTTCCACGTCCTATTGGATGCTCTTCAGCAAAATTTTACTTGCATGTAATATAATGATAATATTTTTATTTGGAATGGGCACAAATATGCATCTCTTCAAATGAGCTGGCCAACAAATTTCTTGTCATAGACCAGTAAATGCTTCCAGTTCTTCATCAGTTTTTTTTAACTACATCAATTGGTAGTCCATCATTTCCTGGGATTTGTTTTTGGCTAATGCTTTCAGTGCAGCTTGAAATTCTTCCTTCAGTACACTGACTCTTGCTCATTTGCCACCGCCTAAAATGGTGGAATGTCAATTAGTTTCTAAACAGTGAATCTGTGTACTATTTGGATGTTTCCTGCATCGTTAATATTTTACCTAAAGAAACATTCAAGATTGCAACTTAAGGCTTGATTCTTTTTTTTTTTTTTTTTAGTTCTTTCAGTTTAAGATATTCTGCGTGTGCTACTCCTTTTTTGTAACACTTTAAGTCTTTGCACATTTTATTGCAACATTTTACTATGTCTTCTGGAGCTCCCTTTTGAAATTATCTATTTAGATCATTGGCTTCATCATTTCTTCCATTTGCTTCAGCTACTTTACAATTAAGAGCAAGTTTCAGAATCTCTTCTGCCATCCACTTTGACTTTTTTCTTTCTTTATTGTCTTCTTAATGACTGTTTGCTTTCTTCATGAATGATGTTCTGACTATCTTTACATAATTCATCAGGGATCTGTCATTAGAGTTCAATAGGTCAAATTTGTTCTTGAGATGTTCTCAAAATTCGGGGCGGGGGAGGGGAGAGGGTTAGACTCAAGATATCATTTTGGTTCTCTTGGACTTTTTAAATTTTCTTCTACTTCCACTTCAACATACATGCAATCAATTGATAGACCATTCCACAGTCTGTTCCTGGTCTGGTTTTAGGGGAAGATATTGAACATCTTCATTGTCTCTTCCCACAGACGTAGCTAAACTGATGTTTGGTGTATTCCACCTGAACAAGTCCATGTGCATACTCACCATTTGTGTTGTTGAAAAGGTATTTGCTATGAAAAAGTCATTGATCTAGCAAAATTCTATCATATGATTTCCAGTTTCATTTCTATCAACAAGACCATATTTCCTAATGACTGGTCCTTCTACCTTGTTTTCAATTTTTGCATTTCAATTGCCAATAAGTACCAGTACATTAAAAAATCATTTTATTGGGGACTCTTACAGCTCTTATCACAATCCATATATATATCCATTATACATGTTGCCACTGTCCCATTCAAAGTACGTTCTTTCTACTTGAGCCCTTAGTATTAACTCATTCTCCTCCCTCCAATCTCTCTCTCTCATGAACCCTTGATTATTTATAATTTTTTTCATGTCTTACACCAACCACTGTCTCCCTTCACTCACTTTTCTGCTGTTCATCCCCATGAGAGGGGGTTATATGTAGATCATTGTAATCGGTTCCCTCTTTCTCCCCCCACCTCCTTCCCCTTACCTTCTTGGTGTTGCTACTCTCTTTATTAGTCCTAAGGGGCTTATCTGTCCCGAATTCCCTTTTATTTGTACCAGGTACGTGATCTGGTATAGGTGGATTTGTAAGGTAGAATTGGGGTCATGACAGTGGGGGGCAAGAAGTATTAAAGAACTAGAGGAAGTTTGTATGTTTCATTGGTGCTACAGTACACCCTGACTTGCTCATCTCTTCCTTGTGACCTTTTTCTAAGGGAATGTCCAGTTGTCTATGATGGGCTTTGAGTATCAACTCCACCCTCCCCCTCATTCAAATTAACATGATTTTGCTATTTTGTTGTTGTTTTGGGTCTTTTATGCCTGAAGTGTCAGTACCTATTGATAGCAAGTTTTGATAGCATCAATCTCTTACTGAAGATAGTAGAATTCTCAATTCTAACTTTAATTCTAACTTTGTTCATCACTAACTTTTGGGGTTAGAGTATAAATCTGAATAATAGTTGTATTGAAGCATTGTACTTCAAGATAGATCTTGAAATGTCCTTGACAATGAATATGATAGCATTCTTCTTGATTGCATCATTCAAGCACAGCAAATCACATTATTTTCTGATTCAAAATGTTCAATATTTGTATATCTCAGCTCACCAATGCCTAGGATATTGATCTTTATAGGCTCCATTCCATTTTTTACATTCATCTTTCTAGATTCATTATTCATACAAGTTCTGATTATTAGACTTCTGCAGCTGTTTCTTCTTATCTTGAATGGTGCTCCACCAGCAAATTAAGATTCCAAAGGCTCCACTCCCACAGGTTTTACTCCATTCATGTCACCGTGACTTTACTTTGGAAAAGCAGCTGGCATTTAAAATACCATTGACATAACTTCCAACATCACAGCAACACAAAAGCCACCACAGTATGACAAATTGACCTGCGATGGAGAACAAATATTTAGGGACAAATATGAAGAAGTCATAGTGTTGAAGAGACATTAATGTAATATAATTATGAATAGAAAAGAGAGAGTAGATGAATTATTGATTGTATAAAAGGAAGTGCATATAATTCAATGTTTATGGTGGTCAGAAGTAAACATAAAGAGGTACAAGTTGTATGAAAGTTTTAGGGGCCACATACTAGTCTTCATATGTGAAAGTCATTATATATTGCACATGCTTAAAGTTGACAAAAGACTGATGGATGGCTGGATGGATGAGGATTTTTTCTTTTATAATTCTCAGCCTCAACAGTGATGAGCAAAACTATTTTCTCACTTGGATAGTTTATGGGATATATAGGTGAATCTTTTAAAGTTCAGGGTTTTTTTTATAGAAAAAAGGTGAAAAGTTGAATATTCCAAATAATCTGACTCATTTGGATATACTGTTGATAGATTAGACTCTAAGTAAAATGATGCCAGTGATGATGGCACTTAAAACTGCATGGACCTCAAATGCAGGAGACCACTTTAAATATAGCTAGATGTCACATTTTGTAGTATAAAGATAGAAAGACAAGTGAGATTAGAAGGACACAGCACAAATCGCACCAACCACTTATTTCTAAGCCAGTTGACAAACGCCCATCTTTCTCTTTGTAGACATGCTATATCCTAGGGAAAACTTGACATTTCTGTTGGCAGTAATGCTCACTTTCTATGAGATTGCTTTCACAACAATCTGGAGGTTGGTCATGATGGCATAGTTCAGATGAGCAACCTGAAGCAGATAAAGTAATTAACACACCGTTTGTGAAGGCTTGGGAGAACATGCTTTTCTGTCAAACCCCAAATGTAGTGCTCTTCTCAGTCTGCTTGTTGCTTACGATTCTGGCTTGATTAAGTGTGGGGCCATAAAGGCTGGATGAACCCAGGGAGCTCTTTTGCTATCCCTTTAAGGACCAAGAAGAATAACACCGGTGATGCATTGGATTGCTAAGTGTGAGGTAAGCAGTTTGAAACCAGCATCTGCTCACTCCTTAGGAGAAAGACAGGGCTTTCTATTCCTGTAAAGACTTGATGCCTCAGAAACCCAACACGGCCAGTTCTTTCTACTCTGTCTGATAGGCTTATTATGAGTTGGCATCAACTCGATGGCAGTGAGTTTGGATTTGGGTTTTTTTTTATTTTGGGCATCACTGCTCTCTGGTGGTGGGAGTAGGAGGTCCAGCCCCACTGCTGGAATTGAACCTCCATCCCAGTGGGCCGCAGCCCCGCGCCCAACCACTATGCCACCAGGATTTGGTTTTATCACCATGACACACCAACAATCTACTTATTGTCAAAGAAGACACCAAAAATATGTGTCTGCCACGGGAGGGTTACAATTATGCTGCATTTTATACTAGCTTATATTTTTTATTTGGAATAAATATTTTAAGCAGTTTATTGGCACTTAATCTACATATCACACAATTCAGTAATTCAGTTATATCAAAAGTTTCATAATTATTATTATAAATTTTAGAATGCTTTCTCTACTTCCCCCTCCCCTGCCCACCATGGTTAAATCACTTTTGAAATGAGTTGGGTAATCACCATCAATTCTAGTGCTCCCTCCTTCTTCCCTTCTTACCTTCCCTACCTCCCATCTCTGCACTCCTCCCTCCCCTATAAACTCTGGGATGATTTCTTTCTTTCTTTCTTTCCTTTCTTTCTTTTGTTTTTTTGTTTTTGGGCATCACTGCTCTCCGGTGGTGGGATGAGGAGGCCCAGCCCCACTGCTGGAATTGAACCTCCGTACCAATGGGCCGCAGTCCCACGCACAACCACTACACCACCGGGGCTCAGCCCCTGGGATGATTTCTTATCTCTATGCATTTACTTCTGTGCTTCACATAGTGGAAAACCCAACAGAAACAATAAAGAACAGAAACAAAATTAAGGGATAAAGATAAGTTAATAAAACTATAAAGATAAAAATAGAAATGGTGAGCAAGAAAGAAAAGCTCACCATAAATATTTAAAATTTGGTCAGTTGACCTCCATCTTGACCCAACCTGAAGTTCTTTGGGTACAGTATTTCTTGCTACTTCGGTGAAAAAATTTCTTCCATCTCTCTTTTTTTAATAGAGTCCCCTATGTTTATTAGTGTTTATCAGTGAAAGCCAAGATATAGCTGCAGATAGCATAATTGACTCCAACCACAGAGAAATTGAAGCTTTAAACTCATCTAAAGACGTTGAAGGAAGAGAAGGGTTGGTCTTTGGTTAGGACAGGTGTCATGCATAAAGATTATAGTTTCAAATTGTTGTCCTTTCCATGGAAGAGTGATAGGAACACCTCCCGCTCATACTTTAAAAAATGGGAAATAAATATTTTGTCTGCTTTAAGCTTTTAGATCACAATAGTTCATGGCCAAGTTAATCACAAGGGTAGACTCTGAATTTATATATATACATGTAGGATCCCAGCTGAGAAATTAAAACATAAATGTATTCAGGTGCACCTGAAATGTATTCAGGTGAACTTTTAATACAACTCTTTGAATTATAGCCTTTACTCCCACCAAACAACACTCATTTTCCTCATGATTTTGGGTAAGAAAGTGAGGGGGGTGGGGAGAGGCAATTTTTGGATTATACAGTTAATCTCTGAGTGATTGTTAACAGGGTTCATTGTGATAGCCATGCACAGCCATCTTAGAGGTAAGCTGTGTGTGTTATATTTTACTACGAGCAAGAGAGGTCTCAGGAGTGGTATGTGTCCTATGCACCCAAAGATCTCTGTGCATCGAGCCTCTTTGATCCAGGAGACCTCTTTGACTTGAGAGGAATGGCAGAAAAGCAGCAAATGGAGACCCAGGAGCCAGAGCATGAGCCAGAGCAGTCGGTTTCCCAGCTTAGAAGGAAAGCAAGTAAGGCTGACTGTTTTTGTGCAGGATGTTGGCTTGCACCTGGACAATTTATGGAAGGGTTGAGTTTGCTGACCACAGAGAGGAAGTCCACTGCTTTTGGGTTGAGGCTTATAGTGGAGTGGAATGCCCTTTGGCCACTTCTTGTCCAAGCAAGGAAGAGGGCAGGCCAAGGGGTCAAGGGTCAGGGAGAAAGGCCTGAGTACAAATCAGGGGAAAAAAAATCCCTGGACTGAAAAACAGCATCCAGAGCTTTTCTCACTTGAATTATATAAGCTGTTTAATTCTCTGATAAATACCATAAGCATTTGTGACTTCTGTGTGGTCATTGCAATGTATTATAGAACCCAGATGAGAAACAGGATTGCTTGGGAGAAAGAATGCTAGCACCTCAAATGCATTCCAGAGGAGCTTATTCCAAGATCCCTACAGAATGCAGTTGAACTGCTTCCTTAAGTTTCAAGACTGTAATTGTTACAGAAGCAGATTGTCCTATTTTTCTCCAATGGAGGGGCCTGTGAGTCACAACCACTGGAATTCTGGCTAGTAGCTGCACACTTAACCACTATGCCACCAGAGCTGCTCATATAAGGCCTTACCTCAACAAAATATAATGCTAAGAAAAATGGATTCCTCAGGCCAGAGCTCATGAACTTTTAGCAAGGTACATCAACTAAAAAATCTTAATTCTAGATGAAAAACTGTAAAACTTTATGAATTATAAATTCTGTAACAATGACAAAGAGAGTAAAAATGAGTTTTTTGAAGTAAGTAAAAGAACACAATATCATACAATGAAAAAAATCCAGATTTGAAAAACAAAAATTAAAAAAATCCCAGTCATCAAATTGATTTTGACTCATAGAAATGCTAGGAACTTAGTTGATGCCTCATTTAGAGACTGTTTGTTTAAAGACAAGCCTTTTAAGATTATAGTTACGCACCATCTGGTTTCTTCACTGTACTTTGCTATAACATTCATATACCAGTGCCTGCTTCATGAGGGTGAGTAGTGCTTTGCCATAAGAAGTAACTGTGGTTAGACTAGGCCTAATTAAGTGTCATAACCTTCTAAACTTACCCTCTGTCTTGAATTTAACTGGTCCATTAGATCCCTTTGGAAGCCACAGATTTGAATGGATCTTTTATTTTGATGGTACCCTAAAGATCTTAGGACAAGTATATGACTGAGAGTCCTTGTTTGTCGCCCTCCATTGATTTTAAGAACATGTTTTGCTTGCATGTGTAAGGTGGAGCCCTAGTGTTATCACTTTTTTGGTGTGAATTTATTAAATTATAATGTCTGTTAAGTATATTTAATCTGTACAGATGGACTTTCCTTTAATGTTTTCTACTTTAATGTTTTAATGTTTTATTTTTTAATGTTTTCTACAGATGGACTTTGCTTTAATGTTTTCTACTAATAGATCTATTACAAATTATTTCATTAAGTGATAACCTTTTTTGCATTTGATATTTTAATAGTATTAAATATTAGATTTGATAATTTCATAGTATTTACAGTTCAGCCATTTGATCATATTAAGATGTTTTGAATAATCAATTACTTTTTGACATATCCTAGTAGTTCTTCTCCCCTACTTATTTTCCCTTTAATTCTACTTTTGATCTATAACAAACGTAATATTTATCTAGCTGGTGGATATGAAAAGTATTAGTAACCATAACATACTGATTTATAGGTATCAAAGACTATACCAAGATTTCTATTTGCCCCAATTAATTTTCTCCACTTTACACACCATAGTGAATATCATATTCTGAAAGAGTGTATTATAACACATTTTAGATATATCTTAAAATTAAAAGACCCTATAATTAATACCCACTTTTTCGACATGTTGATTTTTTTCACTGGCCTTTGGTCACATTTGTGTTCTCATTATCTGCCCAACTACTCAATTGTTCACTTCTCTGTTCATCAATCCCACCTTCTGATTTTTAAAAAATGCATTTCAAATAAGCTGCAGACACTCTCTCTAAAACATGCCAGTTTTTGAATACACTTTATGACTTTAAGAGCTATGAAAGGAAGACCACATATTTCTTAAAGTACTCACAAGAAACAAATTTCTTTTCAGGAACCTAAACTTATACGTTAAGGAGCTTTGGAGTTGCAGTGGGTTACATGCTAGGCTGCTAACCACAAGGTTGGCAATTCAAAAACACCAGCTACTCGGCCAAAGAAAGATGAGGTTTTTGGCTCCTGTAAATATTTCCATCCTCAGAAATTCACAGAAACAGTTTTACTATCTCTTATAGGGTTAGTATTAGTTGAAACAGACTGGATAGAAGTGAAAAACACATCTGGGGACCTGTGAAGTGTTGTGTCAGGCAGGCACTCAGATGGATGGCACATGAAAATCAACCAGGCTTCCAGGTTGGCGCCTTGCAGAATGTGAGAGTTTGCCTTGTGCTTTCTGATTAAGAAATTTCCAAGACTTGATTCCCTCCCCCTCACATAAATAAATAAATAAATAAATAAATAAATAAATAAATCTCCTTAAAGTTTGCTATACAAGTATTATGGATGAAATGTTAGTCTTTTTGCAGTAGTGTGGTGTGTACTCTTTCAAGTCCCTTTCTCAGGAAAACATATTACACAACAAAATTGACACTTAGTTTTTAAAAAGTGGTCTTACAATCAGGCATCATACTGCTTTAGACATCATACTGCTTTAATGATTTTAAGAAAACCTGATTTCGTAAGAAGTAACAGCAAAGAGAAGCAAAGATTAACTATAAAAATGAACTATCAAAATATTATTTACTAGATCAGATATCTAAATACCTTAAGAAGTCATTAGTTAGATAATCATGCAAGCTAATTAAGATGAGATATGAGGTAGCCAGGAGCAATAATATTCATTATTGCTGTTTACCTGGGGCATGGGGTAGAACTGTATTTATCATTCTTTCAAAAAAACATGCTTTTCCTGAACCTTCAGTTCCCTTGCTTTTGCTTTTACGATGACGACTTGAATGACAATTTGCAGAGCAGATAGTTTTGTTCTTCAACAATTCATACACATTTTGTTTTCATTTCTTTGAGTCATAGGCAGATTTTCTTACCTTTCCTCCAATTAGCTGCCTTTGTGTACTGCAATTGTATGGAGATGCTTTTATCAAGCCACAAGAAATACCATTAATCTAGTGGTTATTTTCCCAAATATGAGAGACTTCAAAAATTCTGTGGAAACTCCATTATCTTTCACATCAACTCTTTGAAATCGCCTTTCTAGACTTTGTATTAGAAATACATTGTCAAAGAACAGGAATCACTTCATTATGAGTGAGGGGAGGAGCACGATGGGGACTTAAGGGAAGGAGACAGACTAGTTAGACTGCAGCCAGGCAGTGATGATGTATACACGTTTCCGCTAGTTCCCGAGGTCTTCCTACCTCCCAACCATCATGGTCCCAACTCTACCTTGCACAACCGGAAGGAATGGAGAAGGTACGCTAGTGGAAAAAGGGGCTGGAGATATGGTGAAATCAGGATGGATGAGCCCCCTCAAGCCAGTGGTTAGATTGGAACTACCGGATGAGTGGGGAGAAGATGAGGTAGAGTTGGAACCAGCTGCAAGGATCTACATATGACCTATCTGGAGGACAGGCATGGGGGAGTGGACTGAGGGAGGTGTCGGGCAGGGTAACATATACCATAATAATAATAATTTATAAAGTATTGAGGGTTGATGGGGGAGAGAGAGCAGGGGAACAGGGGAGGGGCTGGAGGAACTGACACCAGGGGCTGGGGGAAAGGGCGGATGGTTGGAGAATGATGACGGCAGCGGACGTGCGAGGGTTCTTGTCACAGTATGATTATTTATGTATTGGAAAAATGATGTACGAGCTCCTAATAAAATGATTTTTAATTAATAAAAAAAGAAACACATTGCATCTTTAGCTGGTTCCCTGGAAGTGTTTCAATGTGGTTTGAAAAGACTCCTTTTATTAGCTTATGTGGTCTAGCAAAAACCCGAGGAGGTGGGTAGGAAGGGGGTTGCTAAACGAGAAAAAAAATTAAAAGCATTAGATCTTGTGTGTGAAGGTTGGTTTGGTGTACATACATTCCTTTTATAAGCATCCAAATTAAACAATTGAGGAAGGTAAAAAAAATGCTTTAAAACCGCTACAGAAATATAATATTAGACATAATACACAAAAAAGAGACTAGAAGAAAAAAAGACAGGTTACTAAATTTAGTTGTTTCTGAAGATTAGCTTTTGTTTTCTAATTTTCTTCTGCATTTTCCTTTGAAAAATGCAATTTTTTAGTGAATTCGGTGGGATTTTATATTTCCATTCATCAATTTTATATTCAACTCTTTAATTTACTTATGAAACTCCCCATTACCTTACCTATCTCTCCTTTGATTTGTCTTTTCTCTTATGGATTAATATCTTCCCCTTCACCTAAGCTGATACCTGCCCATTCTCTATTGCTTCATCTTCCCTCGGTCCCCCACAAGCAAGGCCTACATATTGGTAACCTCCAAGCTTGTCCCCTTTGGTATGAAAGTCTTTAGTCTTTTACATTTTCTTTCTCCATTTATAAGATTCATCTCTTACAATATTTGTTATTTTTATGATTGACTAATTCCACTCAGCATGAGGTTCAACAAGTCAATCCATGTCATGAGGTGCTACACGGTTTTTACAAAATGCATAGTATTTCATTGTGTGTAACTTCTGATATTTCTTTATTCATTCTTCTATAGATGGGCATATAGAGTGTTTTATTCTTCTACTAGCGGATGTTGCTGTGATCACTTTGGATGTGTTATTACTCTTGCATTTTTAGCATATATACCCAGTAGAGGGGATACTGAATTGTATAGAGTTTCTATTTCCTGTTGTTTGAAGAAGCACCACATCACTTTCCACAAGAATTATACATATTTACAGTCCCACCAGCAGTGATGAGGACTCCAATCTCTTTGGTATGCAGCTTCTCCAGCAGTTTTTATTCTGTTTTTTAGTATCTCAACTGTGCTGTACATCTCTTAGATGGTTAAAAATTGTATTAAATTATGTATTTCTTGGCCATTTGGATATAATCTTTGTTGAACTATCTGTTCATTTCCTTTGACACTTTAGAAATTGGGTTGTATTTTTGAGATGGTAAACAGTGAAAAGAATGGGAATTCCACAACATCTTGTGTTCTAATGCAGAACCTGTTTCTAAAGCAAGACACAGCTATATGAACAGAATAAGGGCCGTACTTTAAAATCAAGAAAGGTGTGTGCACCGAGGCAAAATACTCAGGGCGTACCTCAGAACAGCAAGGGGAGCAGAGCAAGGAAGACCCGAGGGAGTACCAAGAACAGACTTTGGGACCAGGGTGTAGCTCCCCATCAGACATGACAGGAATATACTCCCAAAGGCCAACAGACAGTCCTTGAACTATTTACAGGGTTTTCTTTTCTTCTTTTTTGTCATTGGTTTTTTTTCTTTCTTTTTAAAAAAATCATTTTTGGGGGGCTCATACAATTCTCATCACAATCAATACATACATCTACTGTATATAAACCACATTTGTACATTTGTTGTCATCATCATTCTCGAAACATCTTCCTTTTACTTAAGTCCCTGGTATCAGCTCCTCATATTGTCTTTGGGTTTTTGTTGTTGTTGTTTTCTTTTGTTGCTTTGTTTTGCTCTGTTTTGTTTTTGTGCATGTTATTATCTCTGCAAGTCTATTAAGACAAGATAGGCAGGATAAACAAACTGGAGGAAAAAACAGATGGACGGATGGTCTAAGGGGGGCATGGGTGAGGGGAAGGTTGGGGGAAGGAAGTGGTGTGAACAAATCCAGGGACAAGTGATCCAAAATCAGTGGTAGGAGGGTGTAGGAAGCCTGGTAGGGCTTGATCAAGGGTAATGTAACCAAGAGAAATTATTGAAACCCAAATAAAGGCTGAACATCATAGTGGGGCAAGAGTAAAGTAAAAGGAAATAGAGGAAAGAATTAGAAGGCAAAGGGCGTTTATAGAGGTCTAAATATAGGCATTTACATAAGCAAATATATTTATATATGAGGATGGAGAAATATATTTTTGTGCATATACTTGTAGTTTTAGCATTAAGGTAGCAGATGTACATTGGACTTCTAATCAAGTCTTCTAATTGGACTCCCTCAATGCAAGAACACTTTGTTCTACTAAACTGGCATGTCATGATGCTCACCTTTCCAACACGATCACTGAAGACAAAGTGGGTGTATATGAAAATGCGGTGAAGAAAGCTAATGGTGCCCAGCTATCAAAAAACATAGCACCTGGGGTTTTAAAGGCTTGAAGGTAAACAAGCAGCCAGAAGTAACAAAATCCACACAGAGGAAGCACAACAGTCTGTGTAATCATGAGGTGTCGAAGGGATCAGGTATCAGGTATCAAAGAATAAAAAATCAAATCATTATGAATGAGGGGGAGTGCTGAGTGGGGGCCCAAGCTCCATCTGTAGGCAACTAGACATCTCCTCACAGAAGGGTGGTGGGGAGGAGAGGAGCCAGTGTAGCCAGATGGTGCAGTGTAGCAATGATGAAACATAAAACTTTCCTCTAGTTCTTAAATGCTTCCTCTCCTTCCTTCCTCCACTACCATTATCCCAATTCTATCTTACAAATATGACTAGATCAGAGGGTGTGCACTGGTACAGATAGGAAATGGAAACAAATGGAATCAGGACAGATGATCCCTTGAGGACCAGTGCTGAGAATGGGGATAGTGGGAGGGTAGAAGAAGGGTGGGTCAGGAAGGGGGACCCAATTACAAGAACCTATATTACCTTTTCCTTGGGGGATGGACAATAGAAAAGTGGGTGAAGGGAGATGTCAGATAATGTAAAATAAGAAAAAATAATAGTTTATAAATTATCAAGGGTTAATGAAGGAGGGGGTATTGGAGAGGGAGAGGGAAATTGAGGAGCTGATACCAAGGGCTCAAGTGGAAAGCAAACGTTTTGAGAATGATGAGGGCAAAAATGTACAAATGTGCTTGATACAATGGATGAATGTGTGAATTGTGATAAGAGTTGTACGAGCCACCAATAAAATTATTTTTTTAAAAAGGTGTGTGTACGGGTTTTGTTTTGTTTTTAAAAAGAGGAAGGCACTGGACAAGCTGGACTGACAACAATGGACTAGACCCAGCGAACACATATGAGGAGGTGCAGGGCGGGGCAGCAACTCATCGCTGTGGGTTGGAATGGCCTCAATGGCTCCTAAGATCAACACCAATGATGCAAGATACACTATTTCTGGACTAGATCTGGGCTTGGAAATACAGGTTCTCAGCACAAGGTTGAATGGGAAGAAACCAGTTGACAATTTCTGGTTTCAAGGTGCTTCACTTGTAACAAACATAAAACAATCCTATCAATGCATTATTATACAATGGCATTACAGTTTCATTATTGCTATCATCTAAGTTCTCTGAATTTGTTTTCTTTTACTCCATTACTAACATTTTTCCTTCATGTATACAACTGTATCTAGTGGAATGATTTGTTTAAACTGTTGTAAAGTCTAAACATAACATAACATAACATAAACATAAAGTCTAAACATATGTTTGCTTTGTGATAGACCCCTCCTAAGAACTTTCTTCATCATACTAAGTAGATATTGTGAACATTATTAAATTGGAAAATAATATGGTTGACTTTAAAATTCTAAGGCAAATATTGTATTAAACTATTAAATTATATAAGCTGTTCACTCCTACAAAATCATTTTACAGGGGGCTCTTACAGTGCTTATCACAATTTATATATACATTCATTATTTCAAATGCATTTGTACATATGTTGCCATCATCATTTTTAAAGCATTTTCTTTCTACTTGAGCCCTTGGTATCAGCTCATTTTCTCCCTCACCTCCCCTCCATCCCTCATGAATACTTGACAAAATTTATACTTTTTTTTATGTCTTACACTGTTGTCTCCCATCACCCGCTTTTCTATTGTCTGTCCCTGCGAGGGGGCGTATGTGTTGATCATTATGGTCGTTTCTCTCTCTCTCCCCCCACCTTACCCTTTTGGTATCACTACTCTCATTATTGTTTCTGAGGGGTTTAGCTGTCCTGGATTCTCTGTGTTTCCCGCTCTTATTTGTACTACTGTACATACTCTGTTCTAGCCAGACTTTTTTTTTTGTGTGTGTGTGTGTGTGTGGCATCATTGCCCTGGTGCGAGTAGGAAGCCCACCCTTGCTCCTGGAGAGCTACTGCTGGATTTGAACCATCAATTGCATCGGCTGCAGTTCCATACACAACCACTACACCACCAGAGCTCAGCCTTCTAGCCAGATTTTTAAGGTAGAATCGGAGTCATGATAGTTAAGGAAGAGAAAATTGCATGTTTCATTGGTGCACCCTGACTGGTTTGTCTCTTCCCAGTGACCTTTCTGTAAGGAGATGTCCAATCATCTACAGATGGTCTTTGGTTCTCTACTCTGCACTCCCCTTCATTCACATTGATATGATTTTTTGTTGTTGTTGTTGTTGTTCTGGGACTTTGGTACCTGATACCTGATCCCATCTACACTTCATGATCACACTGGCTACTGTGCTTTTTTCATGTGGGTTTTGTTGCTTCTCAGTTAGATGACCACTTGTTTATTTTCAAGCCTTTAAAACCCCACATGCTATACCTTTTGATCGCTGAGCACCATCAGTTTTCTTCACCACATTTTTATATGCCCCCATTTTGTCTTCAGTGATATTGTCAGGAAGGTGAGCATCACAGAATGCTGGGTTATTAGAACAAAGTATTCCTGCATTGAGGGAGTACTTGAGTTGAGACCCATTGTCTGTCTGCTACCTTAATATTTAATATATAAATATATATACATAGATCTATTTTCCTATCAGTATATATAAGTACATTTATGTCAGTATTTGCCCATATTTAGACCTCTACAATTGTCCCTTGCCTCCTATTTCTTCCCTCTATTTCCTTTTACTTTTCTCTTGTCCCACTATTATGTTTGGCTTTCAGTCATTTTTGTTTTTTTTGAATTAGCTAAATTATATTTAGAAAAGAATTTCTCACAAATTAAAAGGAAAAGAAGCAATAGAACACCCTTAAATTAGTTTTTGAAGCAGTTGAGCCCTGGAGGCTTAGTGGTAGTTTGCAGGACTGTGGCCCACAGGGCTGACAGTTCAAATCCAGCAACAGCTCTCCAGGAGCAAGGCTGGGCTTGCTTCTCCCACCAGGGCAGTGATGCCACAAAAAAATTAGTTTTTGAAGTATCTAAAATCAAGAGAAGCAGAATATTGTCACAGAACGTGTTTGAGGATGCTTGAGTATTTGGGCCTGAAGGCATTCATAATATGATTTTTGTAGTGTAATGATCATTGTCATGTAAGTCTGGTAAAGCCCATGGGAGTGCAACCTCTGAGATCTTCGTTTGCTGATGGAGCACAACTAAACATAAAGAATACTGCTGATGGGGCATAACTCAAGGTGAGGATAAATGGCTCCAAAACTTTGCTAATGATTATAACTTGGAATGTGAGAAGTACGAATCTAAAAAAATTAGAAGTGGGCAAAAATGAAATGGGATAATTCTAGACTTTTGCTAGATATTCTAGGCTTTTGTCAGCTGAACAGGATTGGTTGTTGGCCTTTATGAATCAGAAAATCATATGATTTACTATGCTGGGAATAAACCAATCAAACAGAATGGCATGGCATTTGGTGTCATAAAGGACATTGTAAAAGTATGGTTATAAAACTTTTCATTTTGTGTGTTTCATTTTGGGGGCGGCATCACTACCCTCTGGTGGTAGGAATAGGAGGCCCAGCCTTGCTCCTGGAAAGCTGCTACTTGATTTGAACTGCCAACCCAGTGGGCCGTAGTCCTACGCACAACCACTATGTCACCAGGGCTCAGTCCGTGTGTTTCATTTTAAGGAGTATTCTGACCATACTTTTACAATGTCCTTTGTAATGAAACATACATCATTCATCTAGTTCTTGAATGTCCCTCCCCACCACAAACATGACCCAGTTCTATCTTACAAATCTGGCTACACTAGGGAACACATGTTGGTACAGATAAGAGCTCTTGACACATGGAATTCAGGAAAGATAAACCTCTCTGAAACAGTAGTAGGAGTAGCCATATCATGAGGGAAGGGGATTGATAGGGGAGAAGGAAGGGAGAGAAAGGGAGAACCCATCACCAGATTGGATATATAGCCCCCCCAAAGGGGACAAATAACAGAAATGTGGGTGAAGGGAGACAACGGACAATGTAAGATAGGAAATAATGATAACACTATATAATTGATCAAGACTTCACAAGGGTGGGAGGGGAAAAAAGAGGAGCTTATACCAAGGACTCAAATAGAAAATGATGGAAATTGGAAATGATTATGGCATCATATGCTTGATACAATTGATAATGGAATGTCATGAGAAATGTAAGAGCCCCTATAAAATTATGTAAAAAATACTCTTTAGAGGTAAGAATGGGGAGACTATATCTTGCACACTTTGGACATGTCATCAGGAGGGAAAAGACCCTGGAGAAGGCCCTCATCTTAATAAAGCAGAGGCGTAGTGAAGGAGAGGCAGTCCTGAAGGTGATGGAATGACGTTGTGGCTGCAACAGTGGGCTCAAGTGTAGAAATAGTCATAAGGATGTTGCAGGACTGCAGAATATTTTATTTCATTGTGCATTAGATCTTTTTAGGTAGGAACTGACTGAAGGGTACCTAACAATAGCAATAACAACATCTAGCAAGCTAGGCTAAGTTTTATCAGTAGATCCCACTAACATGCAAATAGTCACTTATCCCTAAGTCTTTACTGAGATTTTTCTCTCTTTTTCACTGCCATAGAGTCACGGCTGACTCATATTGGCCCCCTATCAGTTTTTCAGTCTATAGTTGTTTATGGGAGTAGACAGTCCATTATTTCTCTTGGAAAGCAGCTTACATTTTGATTTGGTGGATTGCAGCCCAAGACTAAACCCCTTTACTTCCAGGGATACATAAATGAGATTCCAGAGAGAGATTAGCTCCTTTTATTCAAGGCTCTTTCTAAAAATTGTTCTGTATGCAAGGTATTACAACACCCATGTACCCTGCCAAGCAATCTAACAAGGGTTAGAGAAGTTATATTAATTATATCATTATGTCTAGGTTTCCAGTACTGTGAAATCATTACTCATTGTGTTCTCATGTCTCTCCAGACAGTACGCATTTTAATGTAACCAATTTTTCTGGTGCCTTTTCCAATATACCATCTGGGAAGTTGATATTTATTTGCCTTCACCTCAGAAAATCTATAATTTACCTGGACTGAAATGCATAAATGTTTTCCTGATCCTCAGCCTTTTCTCTCATATCTCCATGCTGATTTATAGCCCTTGCCATTTAGTAATTCATCTAAATTACTGCAGTTTATCAATGACTTACTCATATGCTCAAACTCCCAAGAAAATGCATTGATGACAACATTGATGACTGCACTGATGACAACATAATCTTATTAAACACTTACTTGTCAGGGAGTGTTAGGATTCTTGGGAAAAATTACAACTATCCCAGCCTTTTAAAAAACATGTAGATTATTTTCCTTCTGCAGATGGCATTTGTATTGATCTTAAGTGGAACGAAGCTTGGTTTTCCTATGACTAAAACTAAGAAGTAAGTATATAGAATTCGGGGGCTTTGTGACTACTTCAGAACTTAGATTACATTTTTTTTCTTGCTAACCAACCTCCTGTAAAACACATGGGAATCTTTCAAACAAATTTATTATCAAATTGCAAATGGAAGGTAAAGAAGTAGTATCTAAACTAAATGAAATCCTAGAAGTTTATGCCAGCATTAAGATTTCCTAACTATCAGTGTGGTTTTCCCTTTTGTACATGAAGACCCTGGAAACACTAAAAATATTTTATCCCAGAAGCATGAAGAAAATCAGAGATGAGGAGGCAACACCCTCCACCGTGACCATGCAGCTAAGGGACCTCTTTCATGTCTTTCAGCTGCTGTAACTACAGGTCACCTTATTTAAAACACTACATATATAGTGCAGGAAATATATACTTTTACTATTTATGTTCCCCATGCAGCATCTGCTATCCTTAACTCTGCTGACTGACTTCAAATACCCTTTTGGGTTTCAACCTAATATTAGATTGCATTTTTAGGATTTGATTAAATTTTGCCACTTTTTAAAAGAAGTCAGCACATGATTGCCCAAATGTAACTGAAAAACTTTCCATTTCCTGAAAAATTTTAAGAGAAATTTCTTTAGATAATTCTAATTTGATTTTAACTGTTGATTACTCCCATTTGAAAACTGATACCACAAGTTCTCACTTTCAGGCTGAGTTCTCATTACAATTTTTAAAGTGGATCTTTAAAGTGAAGTCCTTTTCCAAGTTACTTCAGCTTAGTAAGCTCAATTCATTTCTTTTATTCATTCACTGCCATTATATTGATATTGACTGAGTGAACTAATAGGACAGAACACAACTGCACCTCTAAGTTTTTGAGGCTGTAAGCCTCTACCGAAGGGGACAACCTCATCTCTCTCCCATGGAGCAGCAGGTGGGTTTGAAGTGTTGAACTTATAGTTAGCAGTACCATTTATAATCCATTATTGGGTTCCTAGTTCACCAGAATATGCTATTTGAGAAGAGAAAGTCCATGAATATTCAAAGGGACTTTATATATACCTTTGGGATGTCTCCTGTTTTTCACATATTATGTAAACAGCTCTTATGGATCTACTATTAAAAAATTAGGCTTTATTGGACTGCCCTTTCAGATCTTCTCTAGCTTACCATCCTGAATATTAGATTGCATCCAGAATGGATTTTATAACTCTGAACGTTAGTCAGACCTGGAGATTGGGTGACTATTCTTTTCTGCTAGATATGTGATCTCCTTTTCTTTAGTTTATCTGATCCTTACAAACCCTCTTCATATTGATTTCTACATTGAAATGCTGGGTGGCCAGCAGGAAGACTGGCAGTCATTTGGCAGGAGAAAGATGTGGCTGTTTGCATTTTCTACGTTTTTCAGCTTTGGAAACCTTACAGGTAACTCTGTCTCACAGGGTCGCTAGGAGTTGGATTGACAGCAACAGAGCAACAGAACGGGTTTGGGTTTCACTTTTCCTGGCCTTTCCAGTTTTTCTTACTTACCTACAACAAACACCAGTTCCTTTGCAGTCCCAGGTCACGGTGCTCCTGGGAGAATTAATTAAAGTACACAAAGGATTGCTTAAGATAAACAAAAACTGCTTTGCCAGGACCAGTACATTTATAGAGCTTGCTAATCTTAATTTGAAGTAACTTGCCCAGTCTGAGATTTAGACCTGCATATTGAAAACCTTAAGGACCAACTTTTCTAGAATTGATTGAAGCCAATTTAACTTACAAAATAACATCAATTCTTGTTATTGAGAAATACAAACTGTGAGACAAGAACACTCAATTATTTGGAGGTATGTTCTGTGAAGAAAAGCTACAATGAATGCTATTTGGTGAATGCTGATTCTGTTCTCATCAAAGAGTGTTTAAAAAAAACAAGCAAAGACAAACATAGTATAATCATAGTGACCCTATGGGACAGGATAAAACTGTTCTTGTGGGTTTACAAGATTGTAATTCTTTATGGGAGTACAAAGCCCTGTTTTTCTCCCATGGAGCAGCTGGGGTTTTGAACTGTTAAACTTATAGTTAGCAGTCCAAGGTGCAACCACTACACGAGGAGCGCCACTCACAGGTATTATATGGCTAATTTGATAAATGGTATCATTCTATGACAGCCTGATCAATCAGTAAGGAAGACAATACTTTTCATTTTACATTGAGGGTACATTCTGCACTAGATAGGTTTCTGCTAGCCATTCAGCATTGGTTCACATATTCATTCATTAGCATATATTTTCACTATAAACTAGATAAAATGTAGTTATATCTAGTCATGTGATGGCAAGGATTTTTGTCTATTTTGCTTATTTCTCTAGTTCCAGGTTTAGAACAAATTCTGTTTTGTTCTGGTAAGTACCACTCTCTTCTGTTTTAAAGGTAAAATCATTTACTTTTATTCTTATTTTAAAAGTTTAATATTCACTTGTTTATTCTTTGACAAATACTCAACTTTTTGAGAAAAGATTCAACATTAGAAAAAGGACTTAAGATTTTATATAAACAGTACCAAATCATTTAAGACAGGGGTGCTCAATACATTGATCATGATCTACTTGTTGAACACGAATATCGTGTATAGTAATATATAGTAATATAGTAGATCACATGGCATTAAAAATAGATGTAAGCATATCATCAATCCTATCGCTTAACTGATACACAGCGCAGCCAATCAGGTGCAATCTTAGGTGTCAAATTCATACACAGACAATTGTGTTAAGTGCAGCAAAACTGACATGTTATCGCCAATTTTCAGACCTTGTTTTTTTTCCTCTTAAATGTACAAAAGGGTATTAAAATGAGTGGGGGAGCTGGACCAATTAAAAAGACAAAAATGTATCATTTTCATATGGAATGGGAGATTTTGACACTACAAGGCAACATACAGTTGTTGTTCAGAGCACATGAATAGTTCTGGAACTTGCTTGCAGAGGGAAAGTACCCAAACATGAGAAAATGTGCTACCTTCTTGACTGCATTACTGGCTTCTATTTATTTATGTGAGTCAGCCTTTTCCCACATAAAGATCATTAAGCCCAACTGATGATCATTCCATCATGACTAATGATCATTTGGAAGTGTACTTGAGACTGGCTGTCAGCAGCTATTGTCCATGGACTATGCATCCCTGGCTCTTTCCATTCAGTGCAAGGCTTCTGAGCAAACTCAGGTAATGACAAAAAATGTAGATAGTTAATTGTGTTGTGCAATATGGACTCATGCGGTTATGCAAAGTACATAGATGTACAATGTAGATATAAAGAATTCACAATGCATCTATGAATAAATGTAACTAATAAATAAAATATACATTTTGAATTTTTGTAGTTGGTAGATCATTTTGACTTCATCATTTTATAAGTATCTCACATGCTGAAAAATTGTGAACACCCTTGATCTAAGACTTAGGGTCCTACTCAGAACATAGAGAGGACCATACGATCGGCCCCACTATGAAATATGGCTTTCCTCGCTGACCCAACGCTCTTTAGGGACAAAAATGGAGAAACAGGGTCAGGATTATACCCTGTCTGACCCAACCACACCATGGCAAAACACTAAGGGTGTGCAACAGAGCATGGAGTTCCTGATGCAGTATCAAGGATACACTTTGTGGCCAAGGTGTGGCACCCAATCTGACTCAACCGGGGACACTCCTGGAGGTCAACAAACAGATCTTGAACTATTTACAGGTTTTTATATTGTTATTATTTTATTTTTTTACATATATGTGTATATATATATGGCATTGGGGTTTTGGGTTCGTGTCATTGTTTTATTTTCTTTAGTTGCTTCATCTTAGGATGCTTTTTAAAAATACATGTTGTTATCTCTGCAGGTCTATCTAGATAAGATAGACTAGAAGAACAGTCGAAGTGAAAATGAGGGGAATGATGATTCCAGTGGGGCAGGCATGGTAGATGGAGAGGATGGGGAAAGGCAGTGGTGCTGACTGGCTCAGGGACAAGGGAATAACAAGAGATTCAAAATCAGTGATAAGGTGAGTGTGAGAGATCCAACAGGGATTGATCAAGAGTAATGTAAAAGACAGAAAATACTGAAAGCCCAATAGAGGGTGAGCATGATAGTGGGACAAAAGGAAAATAAAAGGAAATAAAGCAAAGAACTGGCCAGTAAAAGGCATTTATAGAGGTCTAAATATAGGCATGTACATAGGTGAATATATTTATATATGTTGATGGGGAAATAGATCAATGTGCATATACTTATAGGGTTAGTATTAGGACAGGAGATGAGCATTGAACCTTCACTCAAGTACTTCCTCAGTGCAAGAACATTTTCTTCTATTAAATTGGCATTCCATTGTGCTCACCTTTCCAACATGATCACTGAAGACAAATGTGCACATAAGTAGATGCGGTGAAGGAAGCGGATGGTGCCTGGCTATCAAAAGATGTAGTGTCTGGGGTCTTAAAGATTTGAAGGTAAACAAGTGACCATCTTGTCTACTCAGAAGCAACTTGTTGCTCAGAAGCAACAAAGCTCACATGGAAGAAGCACACCAGCTTTTGGGACCATGAGGTGTCAAAGAGATCAATTATCAGGATTTAAGAACTAAAAATCATAACATTGCATGTTCACCTTCTTGATATGATCACTGATGACAAATGTGTGCATAAGCAAATGTGGTGAAGAAAACTGATGGTGCTGGCTATTAAAAGTTATAGCATCTAGGGTTTTAAAGGCATGGAAGTAAGTGGACATCTAGCTCGAAAGCAACAAAGTCCACATGTAAGAAGCACACCAACCTGTGTGACCATGAGGTGTCAAAGGTATCCGGTATCAGGCATCAAAGAACCAAAAATTGTATCATTATAAATGAGGGGGATCACTGAGGGAAGACCTAAAGTCCACCAATAGGTGAAGTGCCATCCTCTTTCAGAGGGGTTGCAGGGAGGAGATGAGTCAGTCAAGGTACAGTATAGTAACAATGAAATATGCAAATTTCCTCTAGTTCTCAAATGCTTCTTCCCACCTACTATTATGATCCTAGTTCTACCTGACAAATCCAGCTAGACCAGGGGATATACCCTGGAGCCAGAAACATGAGGAATTCGGGGCAGAGGATCTCTTCAGGACCAGAAGTAGGAGTGATGATAACAAGAGGGTGGAGGAAGGATGGAGTAGAAAGGGGGAACAAATTGCAGGGATTTACATATAACCTTTTCTCTGGCACACAGACAACAGGAAAGTGAGTGAAGGGACACATCAGTGTATGATATGAAAAGGCAGTAAAAATTTGTAAATATTAAGGGTTCATGGGGGAGGGCAAGTAAGGATGGAGGGGGAATATGGGGAGCTGGTACTGGGGGTCTAAGTTGAGGGAGGATGTTTTGAGAGTGATGATGGAAGGAAGTGTGCAAATGTGGTGTGCATAGAATGGATGTATGTATTGATATTGATGGGTGTTGTATGAGCCCCTAATAAAATGATTTATTAAAAATTAATAAAATCATTTATTTTAAAAAAGCACTCAAGTAGAAAATATTTGGAAATGAAGATGACAACACGTGTACAAATATACTTGATACAAATGGTGAAATGTTATAAGAGCTGTAAGAGCCCACAATAATATCACTGACCAAAATAAAAAGAAAAGAAAAAAGAACGAAAACAAAAAGCAAAAAACCTTGGGGTCCAAGTCTTAATACAGAAGCACTGTATCCTTCTTCTTTTTCCTGATTTGTCACATTATTGGCAAAAATATAACTAATGACTTGGAAAAGAGTAAAAAGTAAATTTTTATCAAGTAAATTAGCAAATTAAAATGATAGTGCTTTATTAAATTGCTAAAAATGCAATCCTGGGAGAATCTCGACTTAATGGATTCTTAAAATCTCATATAAGAAACTACACAAAAAAGGTCAGTTTATGAAACTATGAAAAAAAAACTCCAAAACAAAACAGTCCAAGGAAGAATTAGAGTACCAACATACTAGATGTTATAACATGAATAGTTGAGTAATAACAATGTGGCACTGGTATTGCTACATAAATAGATGATCAAGGAACATATGAGAATTTCAATATTTTAAATGTGGTCTCTCAAGCTACTAGGGAGAAGATGAACTGTTCAACAGGTGGTATTGGAACAACTGTGTAGTCATCAGGTAAAAAATTCTGTTGGATCAACCAGTTGGTTACCTTATCAAAGAAAGCTGTCTTAGAAACTGCTAATATCAATAATGCAGTAGAAAAATGGACAATAGATCTGAACACAAAAGAAAGTACACATAACCCTTAAACTTATTAAATGATGTTCAACCTTATTCATAGTAAGAAAGACATATTTTTGCTATTCTAATTGATGAAAAATTATAACAGTTTGAGAACATCTTTATTGGTAAGGTTGTGGCTATATGACCCAGTAATTATGTAGAACAATATGGCAGTATCTTTCCAAATTGTAAGTGCATTTGACATTTCATTCAATAACTTCACTTTGGGGAACTTATAACTGTGAAATGATTTATAAGATTACTAAATAATATTAAGGAAAATACCAAAGTGAAGGATAGTTTGCATATGATGTTATTCAGGGTTAAATGAGAGAAAAATAAGATATATTTTTATTCAATTACATATAATTATAAGTTCTTGGTGGACATAGAAAGAATCATGAGCAAGTATTTTGTGGTAGTGGATTGGTGGGAGTTGATACTGAGAAGATGGAACAAACATGAAGGAAAAATTTTTGTTGTATAAGTTGTTGTTTCAGATTTTGAACCATGTGAATATATTTACCAATTCAAGAATTAAATAAAAGTATTTTTGTTTTAAAAATAATGTCTTTATAGATTTCATATACTGTACTAAAAATACAGGCTCATCAACCCAAAGAGTTCCCTTAGCTTGTAAAAATCAGAGAAATGACTTTGCTGATAAGATAGCTAAATGGAGCTGAGCCCCGGTAGTGAAGTGGTTGTGCACAGGACTGCGGCCCACTGGGTTGAAGGTTCAAATCCAGCAGCAAGGCTGGGCCTCTAACTCCTACCACTAGAGGGCAGTGATGCCCCCCAATAAAACAAAAACAAAAGATAGCTAAATGAACTGCTTCATTATTCTAGTATTAATGGAAATGGGAAAGGGAGATTGTGTTGATTTCTCATAAACAATTATAATTCTAACCAATTACCTTAGAAATTTAACAAAAACACAATGTTAAAGTTGAAAAACAGAAAAGAGTAGATTGTTTCATGATTAAATAAACAAATTATGGTTAAGTCCTAATCAGAAATTTTTCTGACCTAAATCATTTAATGTCCTCAAAATTCTCCATGAAAGATTCCATTTAGGACAAGATGTGATGATTGAAAATTTAAATAAATATTTGTAGCGACAATATTTTTAAGACATCAAACATGTTGCTATATTTGTTATCATTATAACCTAGGCAAGTCTTTAAAAGTTTCTATAAAATACCTGTCTTAAGCTGGGTTCTCTATAGAAGGTAAACCAGGAAAGATTTTTATATGTGTGTATACAGGGCATTTATACCAAGAAAATGGCTCATACAAGTTTAGAAGAAAGCAAGTTTCAAATATAAAAAAGTTTTAAATTTAAGGGTAAAATACTAGGAATGAGACTTCTGCTGATTCATGTAGCTGTAGGGGTTGATGACTTCAAGGTTCATAGGAAGACAACAGCCTTGTGATTGTAGAGGTGACTGAATCCAAGGCTGTCAGGTCAGTTTGTGGCTGCAGATGGTAATGAATCCAGTGTTGGTTAGTCAGCTGGCATGCGATTGACACACCTCACAGGATTGGCAGACAATATGGTAGGCCAGTGACTCAAGTCCAAAAAAATAGATGAGTCAGATGTAAGGTCCAAATCTATCAATAATTAAGCAAATTTTCAATAGCATCCCCTTATGTTGGAAGCAGGCCATATTTCTGATGAATCTTTGATTGGTTCAGGTCTGTGAGCTAAATTAGGGGTTGCATCCCACAAGCCATCAATTGTTCATATATAAGTTAAGGTTAAAGTTGAAGAAAATTAAAACATGTCTATGACAGTCAAAATGCAACCTTGATTACATCTCACCTGAATTTTGAGAACGTCCCAATAATAGATTTGACTCATTGAATTCAAATGATAGAAGATCTGTTGAGCTATGGGATAATCTCAAGAACATCATACCTGAATAAAGCTAAAGGTCATTAAAAAGATAGGAATGAAAAAAAATATCAAAATGGATGTCAGAAAAGAGTCTCAAATTTGATTTTGATTTTAGAGGAGCTGAAACTAATGGAAGAAATGATGACATGAAAGAGCTGAACAGAAAATTTAAAAGGGCAGCTAAAGAAAACAAAATCAGTTATTATAATAAAATGTGCAAAGACCTAGAGTTAAAAAATCAAAAGGGAAGAACACACTCGGCATATTGTAAACTGAAAAAAAGAAAGCAAAAATCCTAGCCTCAAATAATAAAATTAAGATATTCTTTGGGAAAAATGTTTAATGATGCAGGAGGTACCAAAAGATGATAGAATAGAGTCATTATACTAAACCAACAACAAATACAAAAAAACACCTAGTAAACATCAACCATTCTAGAGGTAGCATATGATCAAAAATCAATGGTACTGAAGGAAGAAATTCAAGCTGAACTGAAAGCATCAGTCAAAAACAAGGCTCCAGGAATTGATGGAATACCAATGGAAAAATTTTAACAATTTTATGAAGTACTGAAAGCACTCATTCACCATATGAAGAAATTTGGAAGACATCTACTTGGCCAACAGACTAGAAAAAATATATATATTTGTACCCATTCCAAAAAATGTGACCCAACAGAATATTCTGTTATAAAACAATTATAAAACAATATCATTGATATCACAAAGCAAGTAAAATTCTGTTGAATATTATTTGCAACGAGTTGCAGCAGTGTAATTAACAGGGGACTGTCAGAGGGTCAGGCTGAATTGAGAAGTGGACATGGAACAAGGATATCATTGATGATGTCAGATGGATCTTATCTAAAAGCAGAGAATAGCAGAGAGAGGTTTTCTTGTGTTTTATTGACAATGAAAAGGCATTTGACTCTATGTATTGCCTTGAGAAGAAAGAGAATTTGATAGTATGGATAGTCTTGAGAATAATGGGAATTCCAGAATACTTCACTATGCTCATGCAGAACTTCCACTGGGAATAGGAGGCAGTTCCATGGTTGAAAATCAGAAAGAAATGTGCATCGGGGTGGCATCCTCTCACCATATTTATTCAATTAGTGTGCTGTGCAAATATTCAAGAGAATCTGACTTATGTGATGAAGAATATGGCATTTGATTTGGAGGAAGGCTTATTAACAAGCTGCTATGTGCAACCTTGCATGCTGAAAGTGAGGAGGACTTGAAGCACTTGCTGATGAAGATCAGTGATTGCAGCCTTCAGTATAGATTACAACTCAATGTCAAGAAGACCCAAATCCTTACAATGCATTGCACTGGATAAACCTACTGCACATGACTTCTCTAAAGTGTGGAGAAGCAAGAATGTCACTTTGAAGACTACGGAACACCTAGGTACTTTCAATCATCACATTCATGTGAAAGTTGGACATTTAATAAAGAAGACCGAACAAGAATGATTTATTTATATTATGATATTAGTGAAGAATATTGAAAGTATCATGGACTGTTAAAAGAGCAAACAGATCTGTCTTGGAAGAAAGCTTCTTAGAGGAAGTAGGGTGAAACTTTGTCTCACATACTTTGGACATGTTGTCAGTAGACACCAGTCCCTGGAAAAGGACATGATACTTGATAAAGTAGAGGGGAAGCAAAAAAATATGAAGGCCCTCAACAAGATGGACTGACACAGTTGCTTCCTCAAAGAGTTTAAACAGAGTCGCTGTGAGTAGGAACTGACTCGATGACACTTAACAACAACATCCCATCCCAATCTTACAGCTGATTGGCTGCTCATTCGAGAGCTCATTATGGAGGTGATCATATTATGTTAGATGGCAGCATGGGAAATTAATAGGTCTTAACTGTCAAACCATGGAGAATCCTGGCCCAGGCAAGTTGAGCCCAAACCTATCAAAATACTCATCAGATTCAGAATATGTGCTTCAATGGAAATTACAAATTTACAAATATGCATTGAGGATTTTCACATCCAGTAAAGACCTTTATCTACTCCTGTGCTACTAGTAGCAACTTTTATAACTAAGAAATTTCTTGAAAGCATGTCTCCAACTTGAGGAACAGCAATAATTCTTTGTAGCCACAGGGTAACTCATTTTACTGGGCAAATAGTTGTTTTTAAGTTAATTTTTAAAATATTCATCATCAGACATGTTATTGCTCTGATCACCTACACTCTTCTGGGCCACTAGTAAGAACTAATTTCCATACTAAAAATCTTATATGTCTAGTTTTCTGAGTCTATAAGCTTTTTCTGGAATAATGTTCTCTTAAATTACAAGTCCATTCATTTTGGATCACATAAAGTAAAGCTACATGTGAATATTACCGGAATATCTATAACGTTTAAAAAACTTATCCTGATTCCAATGAAATTCAGTCAGTATTAGTCAGTCTTTGATTCAGTCTTCTAAACAGCATCTTTCATAAGTCAAATAAATTTTGACAGTCAAAATTTAGAAGTAGAGGTGAAGATGAGAAGCTATCTTCCCCAGTTGTTGGCAGTTAGTCTCAGAGACAATGAATCATGAACAAGACAAGATGACAGCGTCTGAGAAGCAGGAGCCAGAGGAGAGGCCACATGGCTTTGCCCTGATGGAGCCAGACCTCTGGAGCTGGAGCAACATGCTGTTGATTGACCCTGAGCCCTGGAGGCAAGGAGCAATAGGAGACCCCTGCCAGCATGGGGATTCTGCACCCACTGACCTGTGACTTCGTGAGTTGGAAGGAGACTTTATAGATTGATTTCAGGGATATGTGTTAATATTGAACTTATGACTTTGAACTGGACTGGGCTGGGATGATTTCTCAGTGTCCCATTCTTTTTGTATATAAACCCTTTCCTTATATCCATATGTGTGTGTATAAAATTTGTTCCTCTAGTCTACCCGCACTAACACAGATTATGATAAGAGCTGTATGAGATACCAATAAAATGATTTTTTAAAAATCCAGGGAGCCCCGGTGGCATAGTGGTTGTGCACGGGACTGCGGCCCACTGGGTTGGAGGTTCAAATGCAGCAGCAAGGCTGGGCCTCCTACTCCCACCACCAGAGGGCAGTGATACCCCAAAACAAACAAACAAAAAATCGAGGGGCTGAGCCCCGGTGGCGTAAGTGGTTGAGTGCAGAACTGTAGCCCGCAACCTTGGCGGTTCAAATGCAACAGCGGCTCTCAGGAGCAGTACTGGGTAGTGCCCACGACCACCAGAGACAGTGATGCCCACAAAAAAAAAAATCCAAGAAAAAAATTTAGAAGTAGAAAAATTGCCTACTACTATTGGCTTCCTTGAAAAATTCTATTACTTTTAAAGCTATCTAACAATTTTGTAGGCACTTAATTAATATATCATATAATTCATTAATTTAACTAAGAAAAATATTGGTCATCATCACTACAATCAATTTTAGAACATTTTCTTAAGCTTGGTACTCTTTATTACCAGCTCCCTATTTCTCTACAACCTCTCCTCCTGTAACCCTAAAAAATTATCAATCCAGTTACTGTCTCTATAGATTCATCTTTCCCGGATCTCATATAAAGGACAGATATAAAATCAAAATTGAACCACAAACTGAAATAAAAGAAAATGGAGAAAAACCTCAATAAAAAGAAAGCAGAAAACATTAAAAATTAGAACAAATTTAAAATGGATAAAGAAGGAGAACAAATAATAAAGTGTTCAATTTTAACTTACCCAAATCTGCATTCGTCCACATTTCCATGCACTCTTCTGATAGCAGGCTATTCACAACTCTGGCCAATGGTCAGAGAGAATTCACTAGGGGCTTAATCCAGGTGCAAATTCTGCAGATGGGTTGGGGTTTTGACTGTCATCCGTACTTTACTGCAAACAGCTCAGAATTTAAGGTCTAATACCATAATACCCCCCTAACCAGGAACATAATAGTAAGCATCCCTTTCTGATAGGAAGTTGTTCCTCTTTATTTACCAACCAACGGAAGTGTAATGCTTTCTTCCAAAACTAGGTGCTTTCCTCCTCTGATCTTGACTTGACTTTCTAGTAAGATTCCCTTTCACTCCTGTGGGACTGTCTATTGATTTGGCAAGACCTTATCCCAATGTTGTATGACATCAAATGGATGTTTCTCCCTTTACCTCATTCTTGAAGGAGTGACCCCCCGCTGAGGTGAGGTCCACATTTTTGAGGTGTTTCTTAAGATGTGCATAAAAAGGGCAGAGATGTATGGATAATGGAAGCTAGGCACACTCTCTACCCATTTGTTTGGCAGACAGGCTCAGAAAGTTCGTGTTCTGAGAGCAGAAGCCACCAATGTCTTGGTGTTTTTCCTTAGCGTAGTGGGATCATACATTTGTCCTTTTATAATTTACTGTGTTAGTCCGGGTAGACTAGAAAAATAAATACATAGACTTGCATATGGTTATTAGGGTATGGTTTATATTCAAGAGGAATAGGACATTAAGAAAGCATCCCAACTCAGTTCAGTTCAAAGTCATAAGTCTAATATTAGCCATATGCCTGATACCAGTCTATAATGTCCCCTTCCGACCCATGAAGTCACAGGCCAGTGGGTGCTGAATCCCGGCAGTGGCAGGGGTCTCCCCATGGCTCCTCGCTTCCAGGGCTCAGGGTCCATCAACAGCATCCAGTGGTAGTAGAGGCAACTCAGTGCTGGCAGGGGTCTCCACGTGGCTTCTCCAGCTTCAGAGGTCTAGTTCCATCAGGGTAAGGCCATGTGGCTTCTCCTCTGGCTCCTTCAGCAACTCGGACGATTCCATTTTGTCTTGTCCATGATTCATCGTCTCTGAGACTAACTCACAACAACTGGGGAGAGAGCTTCTCATCTCCATGAGGGAAATATTACGAGATTTCCCAGAAGTCTCAGGAGAAAGCCATGTCCACACGGAGGCCTCATTTACTCAATGGCTATCTCCAGATTAACAAGCCAGATTCCACCCCTACATCTCAATCATGAAATTAACATAAGCACATGACCGCCACATTAACTTCACTCAGAATAATGGTTTCCAGGTCCTTCCATGTCATGTGGTGTTTCATGCTTTCATCAATTTTTTAGGGATGCATAGTAGTAAATTATGTGTATGTACCAGAGTTTCTTTATCCATTTTTCTATTGTTGGGCATTTAGGCTGCTTCTAGTTTCTTGCTGTTGTGAACTGTGCTGCAAGAAACATGAGAGAGCATGCACACATTTGGGTTCTGTATCTTATTTCCTTGGGGTATATGCCCAGAAGTGGTGTTACTGGATCGAAATGGAATTTCCATTGCCAGTTGTTTTAGGTAGCACCATAATGCTTTCCGTAGTGGTTGTATTTACAAGTCCACCAAGAGTGTTGAAATGGTCCATTCTTTCCACATCCTCTATAGTATTTGTTTGCTTGTTTTTTAAATTGTGCTATCATTATGGGTATAAAGTGGTATTTCACTGTAGTTTTAATTTGCATCTCCTGGGTAGCTGGTGATCATGAGCATTTTTTCATGTGCTTGTTAGCATCTGTCATTTTTTTAAACTATGTCATTTTAAAAAACTGTCTGACATGCTGTGCTACTTAGATGATTTTATGTCAGTCAAATAAGCCTAACCTTGGGGAGGAGTCATTCCTGACAATGAGCTCCCAGACTGATGCTTTCTCCTTGGAGGTGTGTTTTTTGTTTTTTAAAAAAGAGAACTCTTCTCTTTTTGCATCTTTGCCTTTGACTGCTTGTGCTCACCCATTGACCATTAGAGCTGCTGGAGTCCTGCCATATTTTTACCAACCTTGGATAAAAATGACTCCAACCATTGGGCTGTGATCTTCCTGCATTTTGCATCATTGTATGTGGTTATGCGAATTAAAAAACATCACTTTATTGGGGGCTCTTACATCTCATACCATTCCATACACCAATTGTATCAAGCATATTTGTACATATGTTGCCCATCATTGTTTCCAAAAGACTATGTGAATTTGAAGAGGCACTTATAGACCAGTATTGAACTCATAGGCTTGAGTTGGACTCAGCTGGGACATTTTCTTGGTATATAATTACATATCTTGATATAAAACCCTTTCATATATACATCTATGTCATTTGAATGGTTTCTCTGATCAACCTTCCCTAACATATGTGTTTTCCCACCTTTTTTTCCTCCTCTCAATCCTTTATTTCAGTCAATGTTCACTCCTTAATTTGATGCAGACACAACCTAACAGTACCTCACCACTATCCTCATCAGACCTCAAACAACATCCTTGGGTACAATCTGAATTCATATTCACATAAAACTCAAAAGTGCAATAGAGCTAACATACTTTGGGTTTAATTTATAGAAGAATGAACTAGTATCTTTATTCTATTAAAAAATAAGGACAACCCTGAGAACTCTTCTCTTTATTTTATCTTTATTCTATCTTTATTCATCTGGAAATAGATCTCCACAGTTTCTCTCCCTCACCCTCTCTCTCCTTCTTGCTCCACCTCCCACTTTTTAACTGGTTCATTTGTTATTTTCTAATTGAGTTACTGTAGAGTTCTGTAGATTTTGTTCATTAGACTCTTGCTTATAGTGTCGTTAGTATTTTTTTTTTTTGCCAATCTGTGGGCTCTCATTTTAGCAATTTGATGACATCATTTGATGTGCATAAGGGATTTATTTTCAACAGATCCTAATCATCACTTTTATCTTCTGTTGTGTATGCTTCCTTTATTATACTTGGTAGTGTATGTATGGCCTACAATAAGGCCACTAAGTTTCTTTCCATTTTTTCAATGATGACCCTGATTACTTTAGATCTTAAATCCACCTTGAGTTCATTTTTATGCTCAAGGAGAGATATGAGTCCTGCTTCATTCTTCTGTATACAGAGATTCAATTTTTTCTAATACTTTTTATCTAAGGCTCTCTTAATCTCATTTGATAATTTTTCACTCTTTGGAGAAGATCAGTTGCCCGTAAGAGTATGCATTTATGTCTGAATTTTCTATTCTGCTCCATTGGTTTATGAATCCATCATTGTACCAGTGCAAGGATGTTCTGACTACCATAGCTATATAGTAGATATATAGTCTGGTAGCTGAGGCCTCCTTCTTGGTTCTTCTTTTTAAGAAGTTCTTCTCTTATTTTGGGACCCTACATATGAAGTTAGTAATGAGTCTTTCCATTTCTTTAAAGAATGCATTTGGGGCTTGGATTGGAATTGTGTTATATCCGTAGATTGCTTTAGGTCATATACACATTTTCAAAATATTAAGTCTGCCTATCCATGAACACAGGATAGTCTTCCATTTATTGGAGGCCCCCTTTTTTTTCTTGGCTTCTTGTAGTAGTGCTTTGTAGTTTTCTCTAAATCTTTCTTTTGCTTCTTTGGTTAAGTTTATTTTCAAGTATTTAGTCTTTTGTGATGCTATTGGGAATGGTATTGTTTTCTTAACACAAATCAATATGGAAAACTTTCCCAGCGATTTGCTTTTATAATAATAAATGTATGTAAAACTTTAAAAAATGCTCTGGGCTGACTCTCCTCAGGTCAGACAATTTCTGTCCTTTTCTGTATAGACATATAGATTCAGACTATAAATATTTAAAGGATTATGCTAACTTTGCTTATCAAACCATTAAAGATATTCAATGAGACTATTACCATAATAATTCACTTTACTGATGGAAGATTCACATGATTCTCAAAACTTCTATCCCCACTAGGCAATGTTTTTGTCATTATTGCTACACATGATAATGTGTGCACTTTATCAAAGCATTTGTGTTTAAATTACATTTTCCTTTTTTTGAAGTAAAAGGAAAGGGTGGAATTTTATCTTTATAGGACACTGCAAATAAGACAAATTTGAAATAAGCAAAATGCACAACAAAAAACCCTAAGACTCAGCTGCAAAATCTTAAAGGTCTCAGGGGTACCATCTTCAACCTGGAAGGCATTCTTTTCGGACGAAGTTTCTGGCACAAAATCCTGATCTTCTTCTTCCTCTATAGAGAAATACTTCTCAATTAAGCTCAAGAAAGCCTTGTATACAGAGTAGTTTTCATGGTTTTATAGAATTTCAATCTTGTCTAAGACTCCACATTCTTCAATCATTATATTGTTTTTCAGTTTTACTAATTTTCTCAACAGCTTGAGAGTGATTTGAAATGAAATTCAGGAAATAAGAATGATGTTGGTATCCTTAGTAGTTAAAAGGTTCATCCATAGTTCTATTACACTGCAATGGACAAGGGAGACAATCTGTTTGACTGTTCTTCCACTTTTGGCCACAGTCACAAGAGCTTCTTTTTGAGTCTTTAGTCGGCCTTGGCAAAACTGTCTATGAGGACTGAGACTTAATCCATGATTCCTAGCTTGTTGTATTTGGTCCTGATGGCCTGCTGTGATGTTTGACATTGTTCATACAGCTTCCTTCTGAATATTTATTTTGGGATTGGTTAGCAGGCTGGGAAACACAGCACGTGTTCTTTTATCTTTTACAAGTTGAGTCTGTTCACCTGTCCCGGTGACAATATTGCCTATGGCTTTTAGCACAGGGCTCACAATGGTGATTCAGATGCTCCAAGAAGCTTCACAAGTTGGGGCATAACTCCTGTTTACACAATCATTTCTATCTCTTCATTTGGATCAACAGTAAGAAAGGAAACAGGCCAGGGGTACCAGCCAATACTTCTGGATCACCATGATGCAGAAGATGAACTAAAGTACAAAGAATTTTCTCGATAGCACCTAATGGGGATGGTTCTTATTTTGATAAAGGTTTGAAGACGTCTGAGTAAGATTCTGTAAGTAACCACATGCTACAGAAGGCATGTTGAGAAATGCAAGGAGAGCCAGCTGAGGGTCAATTGCATCATACGAAATAACCAAGTCTGAGAGAGGTGAACCATCAGCAGAGCTTAGATAGCTTGTTCACTGATGTGAGCATATGGAATTGCCAACAGAGAAATGAATGCTGAGATTACAATTTCATCTACCAAACCCTTAGTCTGTTCTGATGTCCCAGAAGCAATGCTAATGAGTGTCCAAGCATACTCAAATGGAATGAAACTACAGTTAGTTCTGCCTGAGAAAAACACAAATTTCAGAATCAATCCAGTCCATATTATGTTATCTATGAGGAGCTGTTTTTCCCTGGAAAACAGTTTCCTAGCAGCCCGAGTCTCTTGGAACCGGCTTTCAAAATTGCTACCAATTATGCCTGACAATGCCATCAACACCAGATCAGTAGTACCCTGGTTGTTTCAGTTTTCTTGCACTGCAGATAAAGCACCATCAACAAAAGAGCATCACAAATACTCCAAACAATTTCTCCTTCTCAGCATCTGGTTATACTTCTTAGGTTTCCTCAGCACCACATTAATTCTATGCAGCTCTGCCTATTTCTGTATGTTCCTTCCCTTTCTTCTTGCATGTATTAAGCTGAGCAGCTGGTGGATTAGCATTCTCATTGGTGGACATGGTTGTAAGACAAAGGGAGAATGCTGCAGAGCAGGCTTGGGCTTCCATAGAGGCAAGCAACTGGTCCCTTAAGGCAGAGCAGAGGCTCACTTGCTACAGGTCAGATGCCACCTGCTTCACTCAAAATGGTTCTAACAATGGTAACTCCCTATTCCATATAAAGCAATAATGCTATGAAGTATAAACTACAAGATATTTTAGATTTCAGAGGCTTGGCTGAATTGACATTTTCTTTCTAAGTAAGTTATTTAAAAATAGATCTTTGATTATTAAATTTTCTATGAACCTAATAATATGACCCCTATGGAGAAGTCTGAATGGACCATTTGATTTCCAAACAATAGAATACAAGGAAAGTAAGGCTGTTTCTTATTCATCTTCAGCCTGTATCCCATTTCTTCTGAAATCAACAGTTTAGGGTATTTGCTCTTGGAATGCAGTTGTCATGCTCTATGGTAACTCACTAGCCCCATGGCGAGACCAAAGAGAAAGACCATGTTTCCTACTCCCACCACCAGGGCAGTGATGCCTAAAAAAAAAAAAAAAAAAAAAAGACCATGTTTTTCTACTCCCATAGTTAATTCAGGTTAAAATCCTAGCCAATGATCAGCATTAACTAATAGATATAAAAGTGGTGATGTATTCAGATGGTCCCAGCACCCAATTTCCAAGTGGTCTCCACCCTTAAGACATTGTGGAGCAGAGATAAATCATTCCTCTCTTGTCTGGCCCCAAATCCTGGCCCTATAGACCAAGTATATGAAAAAAGGATCCTTTTCTGGCATGAGCTTTTGGATCATTTGTTTTATAGCAATAACTGGTTCAGAATCTTAAATACAATATACAGATTGAACAGAAAATGTAAGTAGCTGCTGCAGACAAAACAGTTTCCCTACAAAATCATTTCAAATTGTACAAAGTGTGTTTTGGAATTGAAGGAACTATCCAAAGTCACTCTCTACAAGTCTCTTGGAATATGGGTTTATATCTCATATGGGTTGGTACACATCTAGGTCTATTTTTAAACTCTAGTGGTCTTAGTTTCTTCATTTCTAGAATATGGAAACTCAGGCAGAGTCTGAACACCAGATGTTTTATTTTTACCCTCTGTCTGCTTTCTTGATGACACTATCAGATGGGAGATACTAAGCTCTGTGAGTATGCAAATGCAGGATCCTCTTTTTGCCACATAAATGAACCACCAAGATGCATCTATAGCAGATGGGAAAAGGGTAGGCAAATTTAACATGCACAGTTAAGACCTAGCTTAAGTTCATCACATCTACTCTTTGCTTACTCTTTTGTGTAGCCATCCTATATTGAAAGCCTCAACATTCTAATGCCCTCTTCTTCAATGTAAGAAGTAAGGTACCTTTCTGAATGAGAAATCAATAGCAACAGAATATTCTGAACTCTGGCCTATCTTACCACCTTCTTCAGACTTCCCTGCCCAGGTAATTCCTTCTGGTTCATTTTACTTTTGCCATTGGTCAGCTTCTGCTTTGTTCCCTTTGACACCCCTCTAACACAAACTAAACTCACTTCTGTCAAGTAGCTTCCTATTCCCATTAACCATCTACAGAGTTCCTGAGATCACAAAGTTCTGCAGAAGCAGACAGCCTCAGGCTTCTTCTACAGAGTAGCTGGTGAGTTTGAACCACCAACTTTGTGCTAGCTAGCTCAACACCTAGTTCACAATGTCATCAGGGGTCCTTTTCACCTCCCTTCAAACTCAAGCTCATTGCCATCAAGCTGATTCTAACTCATAGCAATGCTGTAGAACTCCATGGGAGCTTCCCAAGACTATAGTAGAAAGTCTTTATCTTTCTCCTGTGGGGCAGTAGTAGTTTTAAATTTCTGACTTTGTGGTTAACAGTCCAACACATAACCAAACAAAAGGAGACTTGATTGTGCCATATAAGTGATGTTCCTTGATTCACAATTTGCCAACTCTGATCGAAGTTCTGATCATATGCAAATTTCCCAACTGTTTCTCCTTACCTTGAGTGCCCCATCAGCAAATGAATATCCTAAAAGTTCCACTGCCATAGGCTTACCAGATTCCCATCATTATGGTTAACTTCACTCAAAGAAATCAGCTCCTCTTCAGACATAAGTGAAGTGGCCTCTAACCAAAAAGGCCTATCCGCTGGCACTATCTTCTACAATGTTTTGCTTCCATTCATTAGGCCTTTGGTACGTAACACTGTTTCAAAGCTATGCGCAAGGTTTTCAGTGGCTTCTAACTTTGAAGTAGGGAGCCGGGTCCTTCTTCATTGTCTGTTAGATTGGAAGAGGAGCTGAAATGTGTTCACTTTGTGTGACCCTTTAGCATTTGAAATACCAGCGATGTAGCGTCCACTCACACAACAATACATAAGCTACCACATTAGGATAAAGTAACAGACAAGCGTTGTACCAAAAAGAACTTGTCTACATTCCATCAATAAAGGATGCAGTAAAATGAATTAGAACCAGTAATGCAGAATAAAGAAGTTTAAACTGCACTGAAAGTATTAGCCAAAAACAAGGTTCCAGGGATGGATGGAATATCCATTGAAATGTTTCAACAATCTGATGAAGCACTGAAAGCATTCACTTGCCTATGTCATGAAATTTGGGAAATAGCTACTTGACCAACAGGAAGAGATCCATATTTGTGCCCATTGTAAAGAAAAGTGACTCAAAAGAATGGTCAAATTATAGAAAAATATTGATATCACATACAAATAGAATTTTACTTGAGATCACCCAGTAACAGTTGCAGCAGTATATTAATAAGAGGTTTAGGCCAGATTAAAAAGAGGATATAGAATAAGAAATAGCATTACTGATACCATCTAAATACTGGTACTTGGGCTCAAAGCAGAGACTACCAGAAAGATGTTTACTTGTTTTTTTATTGATTAAGCAAAAGAATTCTATTTTGTGTACCATAATAAATTATGGATAACTTTCATAAGAATGGGAATTCTAGATGTCATTGTGCTCATTAAGAACTTGCACACGGACCAAGAGGCAGTTGTGCAAACAGAACAAGGAATCACTGCATGGTGTAAAATCAGGAGAGGTGTGTAGCGGGGTTGTCTTCTTTCACTATACATGTTCAATCTGTATGCTAAGCACATAGTGAGAGAAGCTACATTATATGGAGAAGACTCTGATATCAGGAATCTAGGAAAGCTTATTAACAACTAATTCCATAAGAGATGACACAACCTTGTTTGCTGAAAGTGAGAAGGATTTGAGGCATTTGCTGATGAAAATCAAAAATTGTAGTCTTTAGTATGGATTATGATTCTATGTAAGGAAGACCAAAGTCCTCACAACTAGACCAATAATAGGTAACATCAGGATAAATGGAGAAAATGTTGATGTTGTCAAGGATTTTGGTCTTGCTTGAATCCACAATCAATGATTATAGAACAGCGGTCAGGGGATCAAAAATGTATTGCATTAGGTAAATCTGCACAAGACCGCATTAGAATATTGAAAACCAAGGATGCTACTTTGAGAACTAAGATATGTCTGAACCAAGCCATGGTATTTTTTATGCATGCCAAAGTTGGACATTGACCATGGAAGAATGAAGAAGAATGGGTGCATTTGAATTGTTGTGGTCGAGAAGAATGTTTGAAAGTACCATGGACAGCTAAAAGGACAAACAAATCAGTCATGGAAGAGATATGGTCAGAATGCTCCTTAGAGGCAAGGATAGCAAGACTACTTCTTACACACTTAGGACACACCGGTGAGACTTGTCCCTGGAGATGGACAGCATGCTTGGTGAAGTGGAAGGACCATCAAAAGGGGGAAGGCCTTACTAAAATGGATTCACACAGTTGCTGCCATAGTGGGGCTCAGGCATAGGAATAAGGATGGTGCAGGAGAGTACAGTATTTCATTGCCCTGTGGATAAGGTCACTATGAGTTGGAACTGACTCAATAGCACATAACAGTAAGGAATGTATTCACTTAATTAAATATAACACGCGATGGCTCAGTATGAGGCAGCAGGGTGTGGGTAAGGAAAAGAGGTTGCCTGGAGTAGGGCTTAGAGCAAACAGCCCTGGGTGTTTAGACCAAGCCTAGCTACATCTTCCCGCCTAGTCTCCTTAAAGGATCCTTGTGATCCAATAAGGTCAAGTTTAGTAGAGGATGCCCATAAGTCTAGGCCCTAAAATTACAGGAAGCATCCAACCAAGGTTTCTTCTCAGTACACACCGCAGAGCTTGAGGACTCCCTGAAGTCTGAAACTCTCATAAAGAACCGTGAGCATTTGTAGAGGCTGCAAGCAGGAGGCAGAGATATTTTGTTTCTGTTTATAGTACCTGGCATTTTTGTTGTTTGGGGGCTGGGAGGATACAGTGCAAAGGAAAACAAAAAGCAAAAATGAAGGGGAAGGAGAGAAAAGAGAAAAATAAGTAACTTCCGGAAAGAAGAAAAGGTCAGTGTAGTTATTTGCAGTGTGTAAAATACTCCTTTAGCTTTATTATGTGGAGAATATTAGAGAACAGCAGGGAGGAACATTTAATACACATCTTTTTCCAGCTTCAAAAGATGAAGATAATGAAAGCACTGCTATAATTATGTCTTATTCTCCTTGGGAACTTACAGTTTGGCAGTAACAGGCTTGTGAGAAATACAATTTGCTGGGCCAAAAACAATGCTGGCAACAGAAGAAAGCAGCCAGACCCCTGCTGCCTAAGGCCTATTAGTGTGGCATGGAAAGAAGTGCAGGCCCGCCTTCCTCTTTCCATGTGTCTACCTTCTGCAGCCCACCATAGAAGAGCCACGAGTCTGAACTGTGCATCGAGGCCACCTCCCTCTTGTGACTTCTAGAAGTGAAGAAACCCAGGTGGCTTCCTTTCATCAGGCCAGGGATGACGACTCTTCTTGCTTTCTTAAGGTGGAAAAGGCATGCTGAAGAGTTTGAAAGTGAGGAATGGCTTATCACAGAGCACTATTCAAATACCAAGCATGATCTATATGCTGATTAAATGTCTCTCACCTATGTCTGGGACACTGTGCTTCAAAAGGGAAATGTGATTAGGAGTTATGTAATACAAGTTCATTCACAAACTCCAGGGAATTCAAATAGTTCTTTGTCACTTTTCGTTTTCCCCAACACCTGGTTCTGGAGAGGTGGCTGACCCCCTCAAAGAAACTTGTCTAACTTTCATACAGAAAGTAGGCAAATAACATTCAAGGAGCTCACTGGGGTGGTAGGTAGCAGGCTAGGTCTAGAGATTGCCTGATGAGCTGGACAGGGAGATGAAAAAATACAGGCAGTGTCTGATAGCTGAGGCCAGGCTGTAGAGGGTACATGATGGTGGTAGGGGCTGAAGGACAATGGGAGAAGGTAGTACCAGGATAAGTGGGTGGGAAAAGTAAGCTTCAGGAAAGGCTACATGTAAAAGCTGATACAGGACGTAACAGTGTGGAAAAATAGTTCTAGTAGGGCATGTTGGAAATCAAGAAGGGTACTGATTTTTATTTTGATACACAGCTCTTTTGGGAATTGGTGAACCCAGAGACCTTTCTCAGAGAACTGTTTTAAGTGCCTAAATAGAATACAGAGGGTTCAACAGGGCCGGAATTCATTGAAATAGAAATGTGATGCTGCTGCTCTTGTTGTTAGGTGCCATGAGGTGTCCCCTCCTTTGCCATTCGCACTCATTGTTGCAGCCAGAGTTAATCCACATCGTCGAGGGTCTTTTTCTTTTTCACCGCCCTTCTACTTTACCATGCATATGTCTTTTTTCCAGGGACTGGTCTCTGAAACTCACATTGGCAGTTCTACCCTGTCCTATAGGGTAACAGTGAGTCAGCAGTGAACTATTTCCAGACATCTGTAATGAGTGTCATGAGGTGAACAGGCTATGGATATTGAAGTGGCCGTGTCACAGGCACTGCCTGCAATTTGTTGCTATGTTCATGACTGGAGGGAAAAGTAATAATGTAACTGGTTTCCCATCCACATTCATCTGTGTTTTCCTGGAGACTACAAGGAGGGTTCTGGGATTCCTCTGGGAAAAGAAATAACAAGAGAGAAGAAAGAAAAGGAACATACATCTTTGAGTGTTTGGGGATTCTGGGAACAGAACGTGGAGTTAGTGTTGACAGGGAAGACAGCCAGTGCTCACTGTGGAGAGCTTATTCCTAGACAAGTGTGGGTAAAGACAGGACCTGTATCCCTCTGAGAAGGTGGTTAGAAAGGACAGTATCAGCCTAGCAAGGTGTTCTGGCACTCACATCTCACCTCTCCACGTTGCACTGTCTCCAGAAGTATCAGGTTCCTCCCCATCTCACTTAGGCCTGCAGCAGGAAGGATGTGTGACAGCTCAGAAAAACCCAACACAACACCTGGAAGTGCAATTGGCAAGTGTGTGCTGAGCAAGTGTGAAGCATGAACATGCTGCTGCCGGGAAGTGCTGTCAGGCACATGAGGCACCGAGGGCCTCCCTCGACTGTAAGTTTCGGACTCTTCACATCATCTGTCCACTCGTAACATTTGCTTTCTGATAGTGTCAAATCATTACGGCTGTCCTATGCCAGGAGCTGAGTGGGAATATTTCTAAGGTACAATGTAGTTAAAAGTATGTATAAAGTGGACTCTGTTCTAAGCCTTACTTCCTACTTTTTGCATTCTGTTAACTTTGCAGGAACTAAAAACCATCATTTGGAAAGTTAATATATAATCAGGATTGTTTGTTTTTACTAGTTAAAAAAGTTTATTAACCTTTGTTTCAAGTTTCAATCCCAGGCTTCTTCAGTGTAACTGGCTATAGAGAAATTATATATATATATATATATATATATATATATACACACACACATTATATATATATGTGCAAAAACATAAAAGAGCTGCAAGGTCCAGATCCATACACACAAAGAAAGTTTAAAAGCTGCCATAATATAAAATAGCAGCTCCAAGTACCTTCTTCAAGCTTTATCTTCTTCAGATGTTAACTCAAATCACCCTCATTCTTGGATACCTCATAAAGATTTTCCACAAGCCATCTAGCTCATGGAAGAAGAACACCAGCCTGTGCAACAACGAGGTGTTGAAGGGATCGGGTATCAGGCATCAAAGAACTAAAAATTTTATCATTATAAATGAGGGGGAGTACAGATTGGGGAACCAAAGTCCATCAATAGGTAAAGCGACAGCCCCTTACAGAGGGGTTGTAGGAAGGAGATGAGCAAGTCGTGGTATAGCGTAGCAACAATGAAATATGCAACTTTCCTCTAGTTCTTAAATGCTTCCTCCCACCCACTAATATGATCCCAATTCTACCAGACAAATCCAGCTAGACTAGGGTATGTACACTGGAGCTGGTAACAGGGGCAATTCAGGGCAGATGATCCCTTCAGGACCAGTGGTGAGAGCAGTGATGCCAGGAAGATGGAGGGAGGGTGGGGTAGAAAGGGGGAGCCTATTGTAGGGATCTACATATGGCCTCCTCTCTGGGGTATGGACAATGGGGAAGTAGGCAAAGCGACACATCAGACAGTGTACGATGACAAAATAATGACAATTTGTAAATTGTTAAGGGTTCATGGGGGAGGGGAAGAAGGGAGGGGAAATATGGGGAACTGATACCGGGAGCCTCGGTAGAAGGAGGATGTTTTGAGAATGATGATGGCAACAAATGTGCAAATGTGGTCTGCATACAATTGATGTATGAATTGATCGTGATCAGAGTTGTATGAGCCCCCAATAAAATGATTTAAAAAGTATTTTTTCCACAAGATCTGGTACCTCATCTCATCATCATCATCCTTTCCATGGCAAGTTTGCATGGAAGCAGTTTGGCTAATCTGAGGAAGCTAGTCGGGCTGTCTGGGCCCAGCTGGTTGAAGATGCTAGGGAGGAGCTCTGTCAGCTCCGTTGTCTCAGTCTGGCTGTTCACCATGCTGGTAATAGTGAAGGAGTTCATAGCCACTGACAGCTGGACTTTAGGCTTCTGAAAGTGGGCTCACTATTCCCTGGTTTTTAAGCATCGCCACCTCTTTAATACCAGAGATATTGTTTACCCATAGCTTCCTTAAGGAGAACCGCAGGTTTTTGCTATCTGCTGTGGCTGTCCTGTGACCCACCACCTTTCTGCCAGCAGTTCCTTTTCCACTATGTACACTTGTGCCTGCAGTTTGGCAAGTTTCTCTTGATCCATGATCTTTTCTTTCTCTTAGTGGAGTGGAAATGGGGCCCTACAGGGGACTAGGGCTGGCACCCTGGTCTTTGGCAGACCAGATGAGATTAGGTGCACACATGTGGGCACACAAGATGGCAAGAGAGCCCAAAATCAGTTTTAAGACCTACTGCCAATGGCATTCTTTGGCTTTCTGACTTGGGACACTACATGTGTCTACCCTCTTACCTCCCTGCTGCTTCAAGACAACAAATCAGGGTGCCACAATTTCTTTCTGCCACAAATAAAAGGTTCCCTCTCCCATACTCTTCAACTCAAACCATATTGTGCCTTCCTAACAAAAGAGAGGAGTTATTGGCAGAAAAGTTCACTCTCTGGTAAACAGACTGAGTCACTGTGTGGTGTCCCTATTGCTCACAAAGAAAAGAGGGTTAATAGAGAATTTTTAGAAAATCAACTTTTCTCCTGAAAAGCCCTTATAAAAAGAATGTAGGCAGGTAAAATTGTCTGTATCTTATAATCATATTCTAAGGATATTTGGTACATAAATTAAAATAACGTTTTTCAGGATATTTTACTTGTAATTAGTATTAACAGTATAGCACAGTTATGAAATGAAATTCATAAATTGAGAATATTCATTAAAGGTATATAATTGCAAGATAACAGCAAAAGGGTCTGTATATTTCATGGCTTAATTCCTGGTGATTTTCTTTTAAAAGAAAATTTTTATATGTCCTAAACAACATAACTCTGATCTCTGTGGTTCTTGAGACAAGAGATACTTCCCATATATTTCTGAACTTGGCATCATGAGAGAAGTCAAGAAGAGGACCAGAATACATTCTTTGATTAGAACTCAGGTCTCTTTACTCTCCCAGCACATGATGACGAGCACATGTGTAGCATCTACCTCATAGCTGAAGGGGCCCATAGTGGGTGGGGAGTGGGTACATCCCACTTTATTCAGATGAAGTGGGAGCATGCTAGAGCCAACAGTGGATTTTTGCAGCAGGTGGCAGTAAGTTGAGTCTACAGGGTATGGATTGGGAAAGTGCACACCCAATGTATAGACCATTGACAGTTGAAAGAAGGAGGCAACAGACTGAGAGCCTTGTTTGGGACATGACAGATAGGTAGTCATTCTGGATACTGGGATGGGATTCGGAAGCAGAGCCCTCAGTTAGCCATCAGGATTCTGAACTGGTGCTATAATTCATCAGTCAGGGTGAGGGACATGTCTAATCAGAGCACACGGCAGCAAATGAAGGGGGAGGAAGACAGAGTGGAGCACATGTTGGCCCACCAAGCCCTGAGGACTATATCCCTGCTCACAGCAGCCAATGCACAGAAAGGAGCATATGACTGGCCCCACTGTGAGATACAACATCACTGACCCAGCGCCCTACTGGAGACACAGTGTGGGAATTGCACCTGATCTGATCCCACCACACCAAGGAAAAACACTGAGGGCATTCAACAGAAGAGCAAAGGGAGCAGAGCAAGGAAGTCCTGAGAGAGTACCAAAAATAGACTGGGCCAGGGCGTGCACCCTATCAGACTTGACCAGAAAACACTCCTAGAGGTCAACAAACAAATCTTGAAATATTTACAGGCTTTTCTCTCTTTTTTAGTCATTTTGTTTTGTTTTGCTGGTTTATTTTGTTCTGCCTTGTTTTTTTTGTGCGTGCATATAATTATCTCTGCAGGTATACCTAGATAAGATCAACTGGTTAAACAATCTGAAAGAGACAACAAAGGACCAGTGGTTCTGGGGAGACATGGAGAAGGGGAGGTGGGGAAAAGGAAGTGGTGTTAATAAACCCAGGGACAAGGGAAAAACAAGTGATCCAAAAAAGGGTGTAAGAGGCCTGGTAGAGATTGATCAAGGGCAATGTAACTGAGAGGAATTACTGAAACCCAAATGAAGGGTGAGCATGATAGTGGGACAAGAAGAAAGAAAAAGGAAGTAGAGGGAAAAACTAGAAAGCAAAGGACATTTATAGAGGTCTAAATGCAGTCATGCAGATATGTAAATATGTTATATGATGATGAGGAAATAGATCTTTACGCATCAATTTATAGGTTTAATATTAAAGTAGCAGATGGACATTGGGCCTCTACTCAAGTACTCCCTCAATTCAAGAACATTTTGTTCTATTAAACTGGCATTCCATGAGGCTCTTTCCCAACACGATAGCTGAACACAAGTGGGTACATAAGCAAATGCGGTGAAGAAAACTGATGGTGCCTGACTATCAAAAGACATAGTGTCTTGGGTCTTAAAGACTTGAAGGTAAATAAGAGGCCATCTATCTCAGAAGTAACAAAGTCCACATGGAAGCAGCACACCAGCCTGTGTGATCATGAGGTATGAAAGGGATCAGGTATCAGACACTGAATAACAAAAAATTCATATTATTGTTAATGAGGAGGAGTGCAGTTTGGGGACCCAAAGTCTATCTGTAGGCAACCGGATGTCCCCTTACAGAAGGGAGGAGATGAGTCAGTCAGGGTGCAGTGTAGCAAGGAGGAAACTTATCATTTTCCTCTAGTTCCTGAATACTTCCCTCCACCCCCACCCCCCACTATCATGATCCCAATTCTACCTTAAAAATTTGGCCAGACCAGAGGATGTACACTGGTACATATAGAAACTGGAAACACAGGGAATTCAGGACAGATGTTCCCTTCAGGACCAGTGGTGAGTGTGGCGATATCTGGAGGGTGGAGGGAAGGTGGGGTAGAAAGAGGGAACCAATAACAAGGAACTACATATAACCATCCCAGGGGGATGGACAACAGAAAAGTGGGTGAAGGGAGATGTCAAATAATGTAAGACATGACAAAATAATAATAATTTATAAATTATCAAGGGTTTATAAGGGAGGGGTAAGTGGGGAGGGAGGGAGGGAAATGAGGAGCTGATACCAAGGGCTTAAATGGAAAGCAAATGCTTTGAGAATGATGAGGACAACAAATGTGCTTGATACAATGGATGTAAATGTGGATTATGAAAAGAGTTTTATGAGCCCCCAATAAAACAATATTAAAAAATGGACTCAGGCATACTAATGAGTATACAGGGGGCACAGGGTTGGGAAACATATTCTTTTGTTATATAAAGTCTCCATGAGACAGGGCCAACTCAACAGACAAGTAATAACTAGAAGGAGCCTCAGGTAGAAGTGTCCTCAAGGATAAATATAATAAAACTTCTCTAAAGAGGTAGAGTGTCTAAAGTGGCTTTGCTTTATGACATAGGCACAGCTTCCTTTCCTGAAAAGTGATAGGTATAGCTTTGACTACAGAAAACTATGTGTACCTGAGCAAACCTAGGCCAGGTAAAAGTTTAGGGGTTTCAATAAGGCTTTGGTTTCCTTCAGCTTTCAGCACAGATGAACTTATGCATAATTCATTATGACTTACTGTGAATATTACTTTTGAATATGTTTCCAATTACCTAATAATTAGTATAAGAGCTAGAACAATCAAGTCATACATAAATATGAATATCTTTTCTGAGCAGTGTACTGACTTATGAATTCTGCAGAAACAAAGATGGGGGATTAAATAAGGTTTGTGTACCAATGACGGGGTGATCGGGATCCTTGTGTAAATACACATGGCTGTGGGATGAATCTATTCATATCATCCTCATAGAATACAAAACAGTTTATGCAGCAACTAGGCTAAAAGTTGTGTCAGAGAAGTAGCGAATTGCCTTAAAATTGATCTCTGAAGAGAGCATCTCAAGAGACCCATTTCTCCATTCACTAGTCCAAGTTTATGATTAAACATATGAAATTTATCTCATGTGCTCACTTGGGCTTACAAGATAGGATTTCTAGAATGACCAAAAGAATGATGTTTTCTGTACTTAGAAATCACTGATGAGGATCGCCCACAGCTCTTGGTATTTCCTTGGAAACCTCATCTGTTGGTGCTGCTGGCCAGTGGGCAGGGGCTGTCAGAGATTTGGTGGGTTTTAAGACAGCAGGTTACTGGAGTGGTGTGGGGCTAATGGAAGGAAAATGGCAAAATGTGAGGATTCAGACTTGTATTAAAAATGTGAAATCGGTTTGAATTGAGTGGAAAGAGCCTGAGAATGTCTGAGGGATTGGAGATCGTGCCACGCAGGTAAATGCTAAAGTGGTCCTGAACTATGAAGCACTTTACATAAACCCAACTCTGAAGGGAAAATGATAGGCCGTGTGATAGTTTGGTTTATTATGCAAATCTGGCCAATGAATATATGTGGGATTCATTGACAGGCAGTTTAAATGAAGGGTAGAGAAATAAATGGCTCTGAGCCTGGACTTTTGATCTCTTACCTTAGCTGGTTCTCTCCTCTGGTGGCAAGGCTCACTTCCCGCAAGACATCCCTGAGGAGAAGCCACACGGAGGCCCTTGCCATCGCTGATATGCTTACACGCTCACTGATTCGGCTTTCCTTCTACTATCGGCAACATTGTGTGTGTGTGTTGTGAGACTGAGGAGGATTTTGTAGATCAGACATATGGGCTAATGTTGGATATATGGGCTTGAACTGGACTGGGTTGGGATACTTTCTTAATGTACACTTACCCTTTACATAAAACTCTATAATACACATATGAGTTTCTCTGGATTTGTTTCTCTAGCCTATCCAGACTGACACAGGTGGCAGCTAGCGTTCAACCTGAACAAGTGATTGGTCCCAGATCAACTGGTTATACTTTCAAGTCTATCACTTGTATTTTACTACACTTTAAAAATTCTGAAAGAAATCTGTCTTGGTTACATGTTTTATTTTTTCCAAGTCACCTGAAAAATCAGCAGTCATGTCTTTCCCAAACTTGTTTGCTCATGTATACTGGCAATTATCTTTGAGGCAACAAGTATGACAGCTTTCATTTACAAGTACAAAAAGAGAGAACATGGTGTTTATCCTTTTGACTTTCATGAATGCTAGAACATTTATACAATGTAAAGCTTAGGCCAATGTAGAAACAGAACAATGTAAACAAATGTGCAGTCATCTCTCATATACCCTTTACAACTTTATATATAGCCAAGAGTTTTAAAATAAAACATTTCTATATAAAAGATGAGAAGAAAAAACAAAGGAGAATGTCATATATGTTCTCCATGTCATAGGAAACACTTAACATCATTCCTTTCAGCTGTGAATGTGGCCTTTGCTTTGTACCTTTTCTAGGATTCATATAACACTCAAAGTGCTAGTAAACACTAAAGTTAAGTGAAGAGGCAAGAAAAGGGCCACTGCTATATCAGCCTCTTCAAGAATTGTAAACTGGGTTCTTGTTTTCTTGCTGTGTCATTTTTAACTTTGGAGCTTAAGTGAGAATTCCATAAGAAAACTATAACAGTCTTACAAAGCCATGAATAACTGGCTGATGGGTCAGATATCACAGAAGCCCTCTAACATGATAACAGAACACTTTGTAGAAGCTACCTTCTGTTTCTGTCAAAATCAGAATATCAGATATTGACCTAAAGTAACCATAGAGTTCCATGAGAATCTATAATGTTAAGGCCAATCAATATCCCATCACAATCTTATTGAATTTGTATATTTGGCTTGTACTAAAATATTTGCGGGCTGAGAGGCATATAATTACTATGCATCATGCAGTGCAATACCTAGTGCTATTTTTCTGAATATTATCTACACCTAGATTTAACATAAGGGTGAAAGATTTGGAGAAAGAGCTTATAGTTTTAATAAAATTAATACCATTCACCTCAATTTTACTATTTTTCAGTCTCCTCTTTCTTAAAAGTTACCTGGTAATTGTGAAGAAAGTTGGTGGTAAAGCCCAGCTATCAAAAAATATAGTGTCTGGGGTCTTAAAGGCTTGAAATTAAACAAACAACCATCTAGCAGAGAACCAACAAGTCCACATGGAAGAAGTCCACCAGCCTGAGTGATCATGAGGTATCAATGGAATCAATAACAGGCACCAGAAAAACCCAAACAAAACAAAAACATATTGTTGAGAATGTGAGGGGGAGTCAGAGAAGAGACTCAAAACCTATCTGTGGACAATGAAATATTCCTGTACAGAAGGGTCACAAGGAAGGAATGAGTCAACCAGGATGCAGTGTAGCATCAATCAAACACAATATTTCTCTGGGTCTTTGAGGCTTCCTCACCCCCAACGATCATGACCTCAGTCCTGACTTTCAGTTCTGGCTAGACCAAAGCATGCACACTAGTGCAGATAAGAGCTCACAACACATGAAATCCAGGTCAGATAAACCCCTCATGAACCGAAATGGGAGCAGGGATAACGGGAGGAGGGGGAGAAGGGGGGAACTGATCACAATTTGACATATATTGGCCCCCGCTCCCTCTCCGGAGGATGAACAACAGAAACATTGGTGAAGGGAGATAGTAGTCGGGTTCATAAGGTTGGGAGGGGGAGGGAAAAAAGAGGAACTGATACCAAGGGCTCAAGGTATAAGAAAATGTTTAGAAAAGAATGATGGCAATATATGCACAAATATGCTTGATACAATTGGTGTATGGAATGTTCTAAGAACGTAAGAAACCCCAATAAAATGATTTTTTTTAAGAAAAAAGATTTACATTAAATTAAAAAAGTCACTTGATTTTATTGGGGGCTCTTACAGCTCTTACAACATTCAATACATCATTTGTATCAAGCATATTCGTACACATATTGCCATATTCATTTCCAAATATCTTCCAGTTGAGCCCTTGGTATAAGCTCCTCCTTCCCCCTTCTCCTCTCTTTAAAATGAATCATTTTATTGGGGGCTCATACAACTCCCATCCCTATCGATACACACATCAATTGTATGCAAGCCACAACTGCACACTTGTTGCCATCATCACTCTCAAAACATCCTCCCTCCACTTAGGCTCCCAGTATCTGCCTGTGTGGGCCTGTGATTAGATGAGCTGACCCACTTTGGAGCATAACATCTGTTCTTCACCTCCCGTCAGAAAGGAGGTAACAATTCTAGAGGAGATCATTTTGTAGGTCTCCCGCTGTCGGTCTCATGCCAATTGTCTCTTGGGAGGCATAGACTATCTACAGAAACCAGTCGATGTCCAGTTCACTCTCATACATTTCAGAAATGGGCATGAACACACTACCCTGTGACTGTTGACAAGCACGAAGAGGGTCTGGTTGACATTCAGTGGCAGGCACCTTTGAGTAATTTTGTTGGTTTTATCCAGTATGGGAAGATGTTTCCTATCTTTGTAGTTTTCCTTTTATCACTGGTATTTTGGTAGGATGGATTCTTGGATAAGGCAGATTTCTCCCACTTTTTTACGATCTTGACGGTGTTCTCCAAGAGCATAGTGCAGGTCAGCAGTGGGGAGCCTAAGGTTGCAGGAGCAGTGAGATATTTAATATGGCTCTTATAGCCAAAGTCTCTAATTCCCACCAAATGATCTTTCCTTGCATGAATTTGGTAAGATGGTAAAGGAAAATGGTGATAGGAACCACCTGTGAAGAATTACAAACAAGATTTCTTGGATTGCCATCTGGCTGTATATAAAATGAGAGCTTTGAGAAGCATGATGTGGGATCTCATTACCATTAAGAGCCAAGAGTGGGCAAGACCTCTGGCCATGAAATCTCTGCACAGTGAACCTTCTAGATCCAGAAGACAGCTATATCACCAGAGGAGCAGCAGCAGAACCACAAGGCAAAGCACGGAACATAGTGATGGGCTTCCCTACCAACAAAGCAAGTATACTTTGTGCTTCTGTTCAGAAGGCTTGGTTGCAAAATGGGATGACTGGACATTTGACTGGGGAAGTTGGACTTGCTAACCCATGGAAGTGGAGCTAACTACCTTTGGGCTGAGGCTTTCAGCAGAGTGAAATGCCCATTAGAAATTTGTTAGCTGATTTGACAGACCTTGTAACATGTCCTAATAAATTACTCAACTCTGAGCACTGCTCACTGACATTACAACTTAACTTCCTTCATAAACCCTTTAATGATGAATTTTGTCTATGAGTTCTGTGTATCCATTGCAATGGGTATCAGAATCTAGAGATCATGTTGAGAAGCAGAGAATATTAGTTACATCAATACAGTAGTGCACTTTAAAAATTCTATTTTGAACCTTTTCAGTTGACAGAGGTTAGGATTTTACAATAGTAGCATTCACGAGGCAATCAATGGCAAATAAAATAAGCCCATATGAACTAGAACAGGGAATTTCAAGGAATATATAAGTCTTGAAAACTCACTACTTTAAACTTCCAATAAGTATCCCATTTTTTCTTCCACCTTTCTGTCAGTTTATCATCCCATAGTATAATAGCTCACATGTTGCTGTGATGCTGGAAGTTATGCCATCATTATTTCAAATACAAGCCACACATGGGACAAGTTTCAGAGTAGTTTCTACACTAAACTTCATTAGGAAAAATGACCTGGTGAAAACTGGCCAATGAAAATGTTACATATCAAAACAGTATTTAGCTGTTCTATGTAGCTTTGGAAGATTAGCCCTATGGGTTGGAAGGCACTAAAAATTTACAGGGTCCACAACAATCAATATTAGCACAAAAAAGAATCAGAAGTTGGTGCAGGGTTAGGAAATATTTCCTGCTCTAGAAAATGGTGTTATCATGAACTGGAACTGATGGGTGGCAATAAAAAAAAATTGACATCAACACCTTGATTGCTCAGAGGCATCTCAGCCTGAGAAAACACAGAACCTACTCACAGATTCTATTTGTCTTCCTGTCACTCTTCAAAACACACTTAAGTCTGTGCTTTGACTCAAGAAAATCCTCATGATATTCTTTCTCTCCAACAAACTCTTTCCCAAATATGTAAAAAGTAAGACTTCCCTGAACCAATTGCAGTGTGTATCTCTCTGTCCATTTCTAGTTTACACCTAATATTGTTTATACTTAATTCCTATTTCCATAATATCACAATGTTGTTGCTATTAAGTACTGTTCTGACTCATAAGGACCCTAGGCATACCAAGAGGAAACACTGCCAGGCCCTGTGCCATGCTCCCAATCTTTGTTATGTTTGAGCCTATTATTGCAGTCACTGTGTGTCAACCCATCTCCTTGACAGTCTTGTTTTTTTCTTTGATCTTCTATTTTAACAAGCCTGGTATTCTCTTCAGGAGACTGATAACATATCTACAGTATGTGAAATGAAGTCTAGCCATGCTCCCTTCTAGGGAGCATTATGGCTCTACTTCTTTCAAAGGTAGATTTGTTTGGTCTTCTGGCAGTCCAAGTTTCTTGTCAATATTTTTAGCTAAAACCATAAATTCAAATGAATTGATTTTTTAAATATAGATTTTATTGGGGGCTCATACATTTAATACATCACTTAATACAACATTTGTATTAAGCATATTTGTATACATGTTGCTACATTCATCTACATTATCTACTTGAAGCCCTCCAGCATAAGCTCCTCTTCCCCTTTCCTCTAGTTCTTTATTTTTTTAATTCCAATTTCCCATATTTCTCCTTCCCCCTTCTCCTCCCCCATGAACTTCCAATAACTTACAAATTATTATTACCTCTTCATATCTTACACTATATAATGTGTCACTTCACTCACTTCCTCCCCTTCCCCCCATTGTCCACACCCCAGAAAGGAGGTCACATGCAGATCCGAGAAATTTGTTCCCCCTTTCTACTCCACCATCCCTCCACCCCTCAAGTGTCACCACTCCCCACTAGTCTCAAGGGATTATCTATCCTAAAATCCACGTTTCGACTCCAATGTGCATCCCCTGGTCTAGCCAAATCTATCTGGCAGAATTGGGATAATGATAGTCAGTGGGAGGAAGCATATGAAAACATTTCATTGCTACTACACTGCACCTAGACTGGCTCATCTCCTCACTACAACCCCTCTGTAAGAGGATGTCTCTTCATTTATTGGTGGGCTTTGGGTTTCCAATCTGAACTCCCCCTCACTAATAATGATATATCTTTTAGGTCTTTGATGCTTGATACCGGATCCCTTTGACACCTCGTGGTCATACATACTGTTATGCTTCTTCCATGTGGGCTTGCTTCTTAGCTACATGGCCATTTATTCACCTTCATGTCTTTAAAACCACTGATGCACATCTTTTGATAGCCATCAGCTTTCTTCACCATCAGCTTTCTTCCCCACATTTGTTTATGTACATATTTGACGTCAGCGATCTTTGTTGATTCTTTTGTGGTCTTCCTTAATCATTGCTCCTCTTTCACATCCATATGAGATGATTGAAAACACTATTGTTTGGGTTAGATGCATCTTATTCCTCAAAGTGAAATCCTTGCTCTTCAACATTTCAAAGCAGTCTTGTGGAAGATATTTCCATAATGCGGTCATTAAGGGAGCTCTATCCCACTCCCCCATTAACCCTTGATAATTTATAAATTATTATGTTGTCATATCATAAACTGTCTGATGTCTCCATTCACTTCCCTGTTGTCTGTACCTCAAGGGGGAGGTTATACATACATCTGTGTAATTGGTTTCCCCTTTCTGCTCCACCTTCTCTCCACGCTCCCAGTATCACCACGCTCACCACTGGTCCTGAAGGGATCATCTGTCCTGGATTCCCCATGTTTCCAGTTCCTATCTCTACCAGTGTACATCCCCTGGTCTAGGCAGATTTGTAAGTAGAACTGGGATCATGATAGTGGAGGGGGGGGGCATTTAAGAATTAGAGGAAAGTTGCATATTTCATTGTTGCTACACTGTACCTTAACTGGCTAATCTCCCCGCAACCCTTCTGTAAGGGGATGTTCCTTCATTCATAGATGGGTTTGGGTCTCCAATCTGTACTCCCCCTTATTTATAATGATATAATTTTTAGTTATTTGATGACTGGTACCTGATCCCTTAGACACCTCGTGGTCACACAGCCTGGTGTGCTTCTTCCATTTAGGTTTTGTTGCTTCTGAGCTAGATGGCCGCTTGTTTACCTTCAAGGCTTTAAGACCCCAGATGCTATATCTTTTGATAGCCGGCAACATCATCTTTCTTCACCACATTTGTTTATGTACCCATTTGTCTTTAGCGATCATGTCAGGAAGGTGGGCATGCAATGATATGAATTTTAGTTCTTTGATGCCTGATAACTGATCTCTTTGAAACCTCGTGGTCACACAGGCTGGTGTGCTTCTTCTATGTGGGCTATGTTGCTTCCGAGCTAGATGGCCACTTATTTACTTTCAAGCCTTTTGGGCCCCTCACACTATATCTTTTAATAGCCGGACACCATGAGCTTTCTTCACCACTTTTGCCTATGCACACATTTGTCTTCAATGATCATGTTGGGAAGGTGAACATCATGGAATGCCAATTTAATAGAACAAAGTGTTCTTGCATTGAGGAAGTACTTGAGTGGAGGTCCAAAACCCATATGTCTTAATACTAACGCTATAAGTATATGCACATAGATCTATTCCCCATAATCATGTATCAATATATTTACATATGTGCACACCTGTATTTAGACCTCTAAAAATGCCCTTTGCCTCCCAGTTCTTTTCTCTATTTTCTTTAACTTTCCTCTTGTCCCATTATCATGATCAGCCTTCATTTGGGTTTCAATAATTCCTCTCAGCTACATTGCCCTTGATCAATCCCTATCAGGCCTCCTACACCCTCCTTGCCATTGATTTTGGATCATTTGTTGTTCTCTTGTCCCTGGATTTGTTAACACCCACTTTCCCTGTCCATCAGTTCCTCCAGAATCATTGGGCCATTGTTTTATCCTCCAGATTTTTTATCCCACCTATCTTATCTATATAAACCTGAAGCATTAATAATATGTACAAGAAATAAGACAGGGCTGAGCACTGGTGGCATAGTGGTTAAGTGTGGGACTGCGGCCCATTGGCTTGGAGGTTCAAATCCAGCAGCAGCTCTCCCGGAGCAAGGCTGGGTAGCTCCCACAACCACCAGAGGGCAGTGATGCTCCCTCCCCCCCAAAAGAAATAAGACAGAGCAAAACAAAGCAACAAAACAACAACTGACAAAAAAGAGAAAATTCTGCAAATCATTCAAGGTCTGTTTGTTGACCTTTAGGAGTGTTTGCCATTGAGTCTCATAGGGTCCCCTACCTTGTCTCCAAAGTCTATTTTTGATATTCCCTTGGAACTTCCTTGCTCTGCTCCCCTTGCAGTTCTGTTGCTGAAGTGTGGTGGGATCAGATTGGGCACAATTCCCACACTCTCTCCAGTATTGTCCCCCTTAAGGCTATGGGTCAGTGAAGGACATAGTGAGGCCAGTGTTATGGTCCTCTCTGTACCCTGGCTGCTCTGTGCAGGGATATCATTCTCAAGGCTTGGTGATTCAGAATGTGCTCCACGCTCTCTTCCTCCCCTTTCATTTGCTCCTGTGTGCTTTGGTTAGACATGTCTCCCTTCCTGAGCTGTAGCTTCAGTGCTGTCTTTTGAAGTAAGTTCTTCTGACAGGAAGTGGAGCTGGATATTTCTTTATAATGCTTTACTTTTTCCTCATTTGCTTTTTTGAAATTTTCTGTTTTGTTCTTTTACTTCATTTCCCATTCACCTTTGCTACTCCACCTATTAGAGGAGCAAGATCCAGACTCTAAATTTACTTTGTTCTTTCCTGTCTATTAAATAATGTATTTGTTTCTTTTATATGTTCCTGATGTCATATCATGATTTTTTCAGTCTTCAGTCATTAGTATTCATCTTATCAAATATGTTGATGATTGACCTCATGAGGATATCACATAACATATAGCAAAGTGTGTTAAAGAAACTAGATGATGCCCAGGTATCAGAAAGATACCTGGAGTATTAAAGACTTGTCTTCAAAAAAGCAGCCATCTAATTTAGGTGTCAACTAAGTCTGCATAAAAGACACACACTAGTATATATGAGCTAAGGATTATAAATAACATAATCCAAATCTAAAGGAGGGAATGGCACCAGAGCGTAAGTAGTGAATAACTGGTTTGTAGAAGGTTAGGGATGACAGTGGAAACATTTCAATGCCAAGAAGTTTGGAATAAGTCCAAAATTAATTTGCATGGTCCACACATGGATTTGGCCTCTTGGTGAATCCCCTTTAATCACAGTTGAGGGATATGAAGTGCCCTGTTATCAGAAAGACAGCATTGAAAAGTCAATTAAGTCAAAATCATTTGACCTCCATTTAGACTCATTTTAGAGCTGTTTAAATTTTAAAAAGTGAAGGGGAAATACATGTAAATCAAGTCACTGGGGAATCCTCTGATCATGCAGTAGGAGTGTGAATCGCCTCACTAACAGGAATAATGCACTGGAAAGTGGATTGTTGCAGCTGTAGTTATGTTAAAATTTAGCACCCTGTCATTGTTCTTCCTTATTATCCATTTAAATTTGTTCTAATTTTTCATATCTTCTACTTTCATTTAACAGTTTTTATTTGTTATTTTTGTTAATTAAATACTGTGAAATATTTTGTTGTCTTTTGTTGTTTTTTTAAAATATTCTTCTGTATGTAAAATCTAGAATAGCTAAATCTAGAGATAGTAACTGGATTAATGGTTCCTTGTAGGTATGGTAAGGGAGGTTAAGGGGAAATGGGAGCTAATAATCATGAGTACAAGATCGAAGAAAACTTTCTAAAACTGATTGTTGTGATGACTGCACAATGTCTTGATATGACTAATTTATTGAATTGTGTAGTATTTGAACTTTATGCCAATAAAAATTGTTAAGGAAAAATATGTTACTAAGACAGCCTATAAATCCAGGCCAGATATACTTAAAGTCATATATAGGATCTAATTGACTTGCTTTATTTTATTTTTTTCAGCTTCAAGTTTCATTTTCATATGAACAATTGATGACTAATAGGTTCTGTTTTCAGTGATTCTGTATGTGTTGTGGGGGAGTGGCTGTTACCATGATCTTTTTATTAGTGTGTCTTCGTGTATTTGCTTTGTTATTATCTATTTCTCATTTGACCTGATGGAGTCAATTTCCTGACACTACTAACCAATACTGTGTGTTTAGCAAGTCTAGCTAGTGGGCAAGGGTCAATACGTACTCTGTCACCACCTGATTGACAAAGTGAAAAATAGCAACAATGCAATGGCTCAATTTTTTTCACTCAAAGATGCAAGATAAAATGACACAAAAGAGTGTCCATGGTACAGTGCCAAAGGAATCAGCAGATGGTCAGAGACTTTCTGTGGCAGTTATATAATGGTTTGTAAATTTGAAGATTAAGAGCATAGGGGGTTGAGTCCAGTCTGTCAATCAGATCATATTCAATGAGGCCTCTGTGTGGACATGCTTTCTCTTGAGAATTCTTGAAAGTCTGATTTTTCCTTCTTTGAGGCAAAAGAGACTCTGAAGACACTCCCTTGGAGATACTCCACTGACATGGCCCACTTCCTGAGAGAAAGCCACATGCACCTACCCTGATGCAACCAGGTATCTGACAGCAGAGAAGCCATGCAGAGACCCTTGCCAGCACTGAGATGCTTGCACTACCACTGGATTCAATGACTCTCTAACCACTGACCTGTGATCATCCTGGATTTGGTGTCATTAGTATTGGACACATGGACTAATATGGGAACTATGGACTTGGACTGAACTGAGTTGCGATAATTTCTTAATGCACAATTACCCTTTATATGAACTCTCATACACATATCTGAGTTTCTATGGATTTGTTTCTCTAGTCTACTCAGACTAACACACTTTCCATGGATGGAGAAAGAGACTGAAGGAGCTACAGTAAAAGCTGGGATACAACAATAGAAATATTTAATAGCAATATAAAAGGCTATATTAGAAAAGGCTAGAAAAACAGCAATAGAGAAAACTGAAAAAATTGATTAAAAATTAGACACCATAGAAAAATCCCAAATGGAAGTCCAGAAGATTAATACTAAGATATTAGAATTACATATCATTTTGAAAGAACAAAAGTATATTGTAAGCAATGGAAGGCCGTATTTTTGAGCATGAAGACATGATTTTTTTAAGCAATCTATAACAAAAGAATCAATAAAAAGATTCAATTCCATCCCCCATTCCTGAATCCTTCCCTCCAAAAAGTCTAAAAATTATGTGGGACAATTAAGAGGAATAAGTTATATGTCTGAGGCATTGTAGAATAGGAAGGATTATAATTTTTTAATCATTTTATTTGAGACTCACACAACTCCTATCACAATTCATAAATACATCCATTGTGTGTGAAGCATATTTGTGCGTTTGTTGCCCTCATCATTCTCAAAACATTTGCTTTCTACTTGAGTCCTTGGTATCAGCGCCTCATTTTCTCCCTCCCTCCCCACTCCCCCTCCCTCATGAACCCTTGACAATTTATAATATTATTACTTTATCATATCTTACACTGTCCAATATCTCCCTTCACCTACTTCTCTGTTGTCCATCCCCCAGAAAGGAGTTATGTGTAGAATCATGTAATCAGTTTCCCCTTTCTACCCCACCTTCCCTCCACCTTCCCTGTATTGCCACTCTCACCACTGGCCCTGAAGGGATCATCTGTTCTGGATTCACTGTTTCAGTTCCTATCTACCAGTGTACATCCTCTAGTCTAGCTGAGTTTTAAGGTAGAATTGGGATCATGATAGTTGGGGCGGGGGATTGGAAGCATTGAAGAACTAGAGGAAAGTTGTATGTTTCATTCTTGCTGCACTGCACCCTGACTGGTTCATCTCATCCCTGCAACCCTTCTGTAATCAGAAATAGGGAAGGTTACAAATACAGAGGGGTCATACATTGACAAGTGGGATATACTGAAGATAAATCACCTGTGTATGTTGAAATAATTAATTAAGAGTGTAATAAGAGAACCAATAACTGGGAAAACAACTTTCGCAATGACACATCAGTCAAAGGTTTTACTATTAAAACCTACATTACTTTGCAAGCTTACAATAAGAGAAAAACTAACTGCCCACCAAGAAGGTGGGAGAAGACATGAATAGAAGTACCACAGGGGTAGAAATCAAAATGGCCAATAAACATATAAGAAAATGTCCCCGATCATTAGCCATAAAAAATACAAATTAAAACAGCTATGGGATATGACCTAACACCCTCAAAGACAGTTCAATTCAAAAAAATCAGAAAGCAACAAGTGTTGGAGGGGCTGTGGTGAGATAGGCACTCTCATCCAATGCTGGTGGGCTTGTAGGTATGTACAGCCACTAAGGAAATACTTGTTGATTTCTAAAACAGATGGAAATTTAGCTATCATATGACCCAGCAATCTCCCTAGTAGGCATAGACTCAAAAGAGGCAAGACACCAATCACTGCCAGACATTTGTGCTGCAATATTCATTGTGGCATAGTGAATTTTAAAAAAAAACAACTTTTTTTAGTTTCATTTAGTTTATTGGAGGTTCTTATAGCTCTTATCAGAATCCATACATTAAAAAATACAAAGAGAATAGAGTCTAAGAATAGCTAAGGGAAACTTCCCTAGCACAACAAAGGAGGAGAAAATAACCATCAAATAAGCTGAAACAGGAGACCCCAAAAGAAAATCATCATGACATATCATACTCAAAAGTTCTAATATCAATGGGAAGGAAAGACACGAGAGCAAGTAAAGAAAAAAAAAGTTACCTACACTAGGGAAACCTATAAAAACAAGGGGTATCCTGCTCCAAAAATGGGGGGAAAGTTCTGCTTGGCAAAACTTTCATAATACACATTTTTCTTACATGGAGCAACTCATTCTGAGTTAGTGCAAGTATCACCTGGAAAGATTCTTTCTGGTCACAGAATTATTTCATCAAAGCAATTTTGCTCGAATCTCTTATTTTGTGATGGCCAATTTAGAAGAACAATGTGTGGCGTGCAATTTTGTTTCCTGCTTGGGAAAAATGCTGCAGAAACTGTTGTGATGTTGAACATAGCCAGGAAGGACAGTTTTATCGGGAAAACTTAAGTGTACGAATGTTTTTCTCATTTCCTAAAAGGTGAAACGTCAATTGATGACAAACCTCACTTTGGATATCCATTAATTTCCAGAATGAATGAAAATGTCAAAAAAATTCATGCACTTGTGCTTGACGAGTGGCTTGAAGGTAAACTAGCGGGCATCTACCTCAGAAGCAACAAAGCCCACATGGAAGAAGCATACCAGGCCATGTGTTCATGAGGTGTCCATGGGATCAAGTATCAGGCATCAAAAAACAAAACAAACAAGTGAGCAAAAATCATTTCAATTGGGAATGAGGGGATGGACAGAATGGAGACTCAAAGCCCATTAGTAATCAATTGGACACCCCCGTCAGAAGGGCCATAAGGAAGAGAAGGGCCAGTTAGGGTGCAGTGTAGCACCGATGAAACACACAACCTTCCTCTAGTTCTTTAATGCTCCCCTTTCCACTACCATGACCCGAATTCTGTCTTACAAATATGGCTAGACCAGAATATGTATACTGGTACAGATAAGCGGTCCCAACACAGAGAATCCAGAATAGATAAATAAGGGGAGCACTGATACTAGGAGGGTAAAGGTATGGAGTGCAGGGAGTAAGCGGGAACCTATCACAACGATCGATGTATGACCCTCCTCCCAGGGGGATGGATAGCAGAAAAGTGGGTGAAATGAGACAGTGTTCGGTGTAAGTTATGAAAAAAAAGAATTTATAAATTATCAAGGGTTAATGGGGAAGGGAGGGTCAAAAGCGGGAGGGTGAAAATGAGGAGCTGATGCCAGTGGCTCAAGTAAAAAGAAAATGTGTTTTTTTGGTATTTTTTTTTACATTGAATTTTTAAAAATCATTTTATTGGGGGCTCATACATCGTTTTTCACAATATATACATAAACATACTGTGCCAAGCACACTCACATGTCCACTTCTATTATCGTTCTCCAATCGTCCGCCTTTTCCCTTGAGCCCTTAGTATCGGCTTTTCCATCCCTTCCCCTTTTCCCCTGCTCTCTCCTCCCCACCAATCCTCAGTACTTTATACATTGTTATTGTTCTGTCATATCTTACACTGCCCGCCCTCTCCCCCAACCCACCCCTTTGATGCCCGTCCTTCAAATAGGAGTTTATGTGTATATCCTTGCAGTTGGTTCCATCTCTCTACCCCATCTTCTCTCTACCCTTCCAGCATCTCCAATCTAACCATTGGCCCGAAAGGGCTCATCCATCTAGGTTTCCCCCTATCTCCAGCTCCCCTCTATACTAGTGAACCTTCTCCAGTCCACCTGGATTTGTAAGGTAGAGTTGGAACGATGATGGTTGGAAAATGTTTTTTATAAGAAGATAACATCATATGTACAGATGCGTTTGACACAATGTATACATGTATGCATTATGGTAAGAGCTATAAGAGCCCCCAATAAAATTAATATATATATCTGATAAAATAGCAGCACTTTTAGATAAGAAGAAATTAAAGAAATTTATAAAAACGAGACCAAATTTACATAAATTACTAAGGTGAGTTCTTTAGAACAAGAACCAACAACAGGAGTAGTTATTAAACTGAAACCCATATGCAAGATACCATGGCATAGAAAGCAAACAAATTAACTCAAAGTAAAAGAAAATTGCAAGATTGAAAATGTGAAACCAAATATATAACTCCAAACTAAAGAAAATTATAAAATAGCAGAGGGAATCAGGTAGATATAAAACAATCTAATGGAGAGGAAATCAAGGAGTCAAGCAGTTACAATAGAAAATATTCTTATACTGGGAAGGAAACAACAAAGGAACTTCAAAGAAAAAAATTAAAAACTCATCAAAATTTTAAAGTGGACAACATAACAACCTACGAAACAGGAAATTAACAATAAAGAAAAGAATTATCATAAAATACAAAACTAAACTGAACTTAACACAGAATGTTAAAAGAAGCCAAAACTTCACTGAAAAGAGGCAACAAAATGACAGCAATAAATTCATACCTATTAATAATGACACTGAATATAGACTAAGTACACCCTATGAGAGGTCCCTATGAGAGGTAGACAGTAATAAAATGAACAAGAAATTAGCACCCACAGATATGCTTTTTATGAGAAACTCATCTTAGACATAAAAACAAATGTGAACTAAAAAACCAAAGGATAAGGAAAACATGTCAAGCTAATATTGAGATTTACAAAGCAGGAATGGCAATATTATTCTCGGATGAAAAAGAGTTCGTGCACACAGATTCCTGGACACAGATTCCCGGACACACACACACTCCCAACCACAGATACCCACACTGTACGGTGCAGCAGGCTCCCACCTCTGGTGCTGGGTTTGTAGAAGTTCAGCTTACTTCCTGAGCCAATCAGCTGTCCTCTTATTCTCACACAGATTCTGTGCACACAGGCTCCTGGGGGCAGACTTTAAGGTCCACAGACTCCCTGGCCTACAGGCTCCCCAGCTTGGAAGGGCTGGAGGAGGATCACAGGGCGGGGGACAGACTCAAGCGGTCGGACTCCTCACCTAGGAGAGATTGGAAGAGGGCCGCAGGGCAGAGAACCCTGCTCAAGTGTCTAGGCACCCCCAGCTAGGAAAGACGGGGAGAGGACCACAGGGCAGAACCAGGCTTCAGGGGGCAGAGGAAAGGCCACAGGGGGCCCACAGGGCAGAGCCAGACTCAGACGACCAGGCTCTTCAGTTAAGAAAGGCGGGAGGAGGACCACAGGGCCGAGCCAGATTCAAGGGGGCCAACTCCCCACCTAGGAAAGGTTACTTTTAAGGCAACACGGTACCTGACTACATAGCAACCAATCTCCACAGTAAAACACAGGTACCCTGTGAAAACACCAATCACTTTGAAAGTAAACAAGGGACTTTGGAAAAAGGAAAATGGCACCGACCTCTTCAAAAGCATCACGTAAACAACAGAACACCACTTCAGTACTAATGAGTAAACAAGAAAGACAAACCACAGCAACAGATCTCATTACAATCATAGAAGAATCTGATGTGGATCTGCCACAAAAAGAAATCTCCGAAGACTGATAGGAGAAATGAAAGAGATAAAGGAAGCTATGCAGAAAAAAGATGCAATGATAGAGGGGATAAAGGACACAATAGAAGGAATGAAGTCCACAATAGAGGGAATGAGGATCAAGCATCAGAGAGAAATACAGGAGTTAACAGGGGAAATAGCAGAAGCTGCACGCAGGGTTGCGGATCTCACGAACAGATTGGATGAGGCTGAGACTCGTATCAGTGACCTTGAAGACAATCAGGTTGACCTCAATAAACGTGAAAGACAGT